>JANTFA010162427.1:0-10250 GCA_026413405.1 Phytosciara flavipes
AGAGTATGCTCTCTGGAAACCCAAAGCTGATACTAAATCCCACTTCATTTTCCCCATTCTCTATATAAAGTCTCATTTCATAAATAATATAGCCAAAAGGAAATCAGAAAGAGTTGTATTGTGTTTCTGTTGGGTTATACTTGAAAAATGTTGAATTAGGTATTATTTTGTGCATGAAGAGAAATTTAAATCGTATTTTGTGAGTTTTTTTTGCCTTCATATAGATCGTGCTTGCTTGGGTAGTATTATACATGAACACGGGAAAGTCAAGTTGAAATTCACATTAAATTCTTTTGTTTTTCGAAAGTTTTTTTTTTCTTCTTCTTTTTGACTCTCTGGATTTTAATGAATAATGACTGTTTGGCGGAAACTTGTCAGATATGGTAAATATGGTAAAGCAATAATGCTCTCTTGTCGTTGATTCAAGTTATCCTGCAAGGATGCCGCCCTGCATATCATAGCCCCGCTGTTAAAGAGTTTGTTTAAATATTTAATTTCTTTCTTTCAATTTTCAAATTATCTTTTTGCATCCACACCGGATGATAAAATATGCAACGAAACATTTTTGCGAATGGAATGTCTTACATATTTGATAGATTGTTACTACGAGTATGAATTTTCATCCAAAAATGCAATGGATTTCCGACTTCGAGCCAATGCAGCAAATAAGTTTTTTTGTAAATATGTCTCGGAAGATCGATTTTGGACAGTTTCACAGGCTGTAAATGATATCACTTCGTTCAGAGCAACCTCAAGTCTCAAGTTTTCAAGCAAAAAAGGGTTTTCTGGACGAAGCAGCTCAGTTATGGAACTTTTATTCTGAGTCCTCTGGGATCCCTTCACATATCGTTTTTGGGGTAACCGACCTTTTTGATCAGACAATATTCTTAAAATGGCATTGAATCGAAATTATAGGTCCACCATATGGTAAATTTTGAAGTAAAACTTTGGAAAAACCCGTGCCGCTATTCGCATAAAAGCCTTAATCTTTATTCCCTTTATTCTGACGTTATGACTACCTCTCGTAGCTGGTCGTCTCTTTGCCAATGTCGCCATGGCCTAATGAGATGTGGTATTTTTGAACAGCACTAATAAGTGCAAATGGCATCTATTTGGTGCCTATCATATCATCAGATCGAAACAGTGAGTGGCAGAAAACCTTTCGCCATTGAGGACAAGAAATTTCTATTGTTCTGAACAAAATTTAGGTTTTATGCAAATTACGGCAGAACATGGTACCGAAGAAAAATAATTTTTTCGCTTAGAATAATCGCTGTTTTGAAGATATTTTCGGTTCTCCATATCAACAACATTTTTAACCTTCATCAGGTTATCGAAAAACGAAGACAAAAATAAACGACTAGCTCACTAGCTCTCAATAATGCGGCTTGATTTCGAAAAATGAATGTTGAACGGAATGCAGCAAAAACTTTTGAACCGAAATTTTAACAATTCATTCAATATTTTTATGGGATAACATTTATCGACCGGAAATGCAAAGGATTGACTGAATTATACGTTTGTCGCCAACAAACAAACTTTTTTCTTTAAAATATGGTTGACTGCGAACGGAGTCTTCGCCGCACAAATTATTGTGTAATATTTATGAGCGTAACAGTAGATTACGCTTACGTATTGGTTAGGAGATTGTAGTAGCGACTCGAAGGCGATGGATGCAATCATACAAGTTAAAATAACCATCATCAAACCAGCAGGTATGCTATTTTTCTTGTTTTAATCATTTCCCAAGGGTGCAGTGAATCGAATAAATTGAAAATATTTGTTAGAAACATCTAGCTTTACTCATATACCAAGACTTGTACACTTTAAATCGCCAATCAAATCTAACAATCAAAAGGGTAATCAACGATATGCATTGCCAACTTCTAATCAACAACTAGAACTCACAAGAATATCTATTACCAAAGTCACTAATTGAAATATTCCACACAACACCTCCTCATATATTCGTGTTGTCTCTTTGTATACGATGGTACATTTAACAATCCAACAGCGCCGATTATAAATAGCGTAAAGTCTAAAGTTCTTGTTTTACAAAATAATTTCAAATAGAATTTACGCGATGTGAATTCTATGTAAATGCATGTATAGAAAGACATTTCCCTCTCTGGGAGTTGCGGGAATCGGGCATAAATTTGAATGTTTTTCTTGTTTTGTGTATACACACTACTTCAGTTTTATCTGCCCTAATTTGCATAAGTGACTTAAGTCTCTTAAGGCAAATTATTTGTTGTCATTTTCTCAATCTTTATGCAATTTTTTTCTGTACTTAACTTTTAAAATAGAAAAAGTTAAGTCTCTTATGCAAATCAGGGCCGTTATGTTGTGACGGTTAACGTTACGTAGACTAGAGAGTTACTTCGGAAGGCGCAAAATTTAAAACAAACTTGAAAATGAAGCGAACATTGGGATTTTATATCTCTGTCATTTTAATTAGGTAAATCTGTTCATTTTGACATATTTTTGCAGACGGTAGGATTATGTGTCGTCAAAATGTTCCATTAATTTCAGGTTACGTTACAATTAGCCTGCCGTTGCAAAGTGTCAATGTTTCTGACAATTACACGAGACAGAAAATGAGTAACAAACGCAGTGATTCCATTTTGAGCATTTCTTCTATATTTGTGATTCGTTAAAGTTGTCTTACTTCAAAATAATTCAACCTTGACGAATTTCCAATATCAAGATAACGGAAACGGACAACTGTCTTTAATTACTGAATTCTGGTAATTGAAATGGTAAAAAAACCAATAAAATAATCGTCAAACACTCCTATCGTCCCAAGTGAGCTGAAGTATAAAGAAATTTCAATGACAAACTCCAAAATTTTTGTTTTCTTGAATGTCTTGTTTGTTTTAAATTTGGCGCCTCTTAATGTAACCTTTCAGTCTCTGTAAATCTATGCAAGAAATATCAACGAGGCAATGTCCAACAAACCATAGAACTTGAGAGTTTTGTCAAATGTTGAAAAAAAAATTTAAATGGAAATAGTGCTCGGTTTCAAAAACTCGTCATTGTATGAACCAATCACCGCATCACTGTTTCCTAGCTTATATTATCTCAACCTAAATCAATTACCTAAACCATATCGTCGTTCTCAAAACACAGGGGCGTATTGGTTTTGAGCCTCAAAAATGATTACCTATAACTCCGCTTCTGCGTGTTCGATTTGAGCTAAAATCGACCCGAACGAATCTTAGTACATAATCGATGACAAAAATTTGAGCGCTGTAGGTCTTTCGGAAAGGAATTTGTAAGCAAGATACGAGACCTCGGTTTTCAAATGCGCCCCTTTGTCGTGAAAACGACGATATTATGTAATGTCGTCGATGTTATGGAAAGAGTAGCATTTGTAAAGTGGAGTTGGGTGGAACACGTTTCAAAGAGGACAGATGGACGTTGGACCAAAGCACTCATGGGCTGGAGGTCACTTCATACAAGATCTATAAACAGACCACCCGAGAGGTGGACGATCGGAATCACTAACTTTCTAAAAGAAAAGGACTTGCAAGAGAACTCACAGCCGGTAGCAATGGATGATGGATCGTTCAAGATGGAAGAAAATAGGGGTGGCCTACAGTCAACAAGAGATATTTAAAAGAAATGGACTGTGTTCAACGAAAACGTTTGATTCGTAACACCGTTCAAAGTCTGAGAAAGAAGAAGAAGAAGAAGACATGTAATGTTGCAAAATAAATAAAATTATGCAAACCATTTCTATTGTGCTACTTGAAGATTTCAAATCAGATTATGCACGATTCCTGCAACTCCCTCTTCGGTATTATGTTGTTGAAGCCGATTTGCTATTATGTAGATAAATAAATTGTGAAACGTTAAAGGATCAGTCATATTGTAATAATCTCTAAGATAATTCGAAGTAATTAGCTTTGTGTACAATACACATTTTGTTTGCATAATATTTCCAGCGTTTACAAAAGGAAACAAATTTCGATAGACTAAGTGATATAATTTTCGTTTTTCTTTTCTGCTTTTTATTTTTGAGGGGGAAATATTTTTGATCAAACCGTTTACGAGGATGGATGTTGCGAAATGAATATTTATGCACTAATGTTTCGCCAGCAAAGTTTACGTGTACAAAAATTGTTCTTCTTCTTCGTCGTCGTTTTTTTTTATCACAACTTTTTACATTATATAAACCGAAACCATTATCAACGCATAATTATCGCAGTCTCTTAATGCTTTTGAATGAATACAAGCAAGAGGAAAAAAATAAGAGGAACCGAAAGAGAAAAAACTTATACCCCCAAGTGATTAAGATATGAAAATTTATTTAAATATATTATAAGATATATATTGTTAAAACGACAGATGGTTTCAGCTTAGTACCTTTTATAGAGATATTGATATAAATTATATTTTCAACATTATTCGCCATTTTGAAACCTGTCCCTAAGAAAAATTCATAAGCCCTCCGGCCACTTTCTATATATATATATATTTCTTTAGCAACTCTACAATGTATTATATGGTACACATTCAAGTAATTCAAAGATACAAGCCAAATATGAAAAGAGATGAATTCAGATGCAAAGACTTGTCCTGATTGCCTGCAGGCATGTATATGCTCCGGGGCCCTTTGGATATATTTTGTGTACGGAATAATGTGAACTGAATTCATACTTCATTTCAGTATCGCAATTCGGTATCAGACGTAGTCACTGTTATTATTATTATTATTATTCGTATATAATATAGATGAATTTTCATATTATTTTCGTAAATGAAAATATGTTTGGGTTTAAGGTCCTTCGCCATACCATTGCTATACACACGAACAAAAGGGTAATAAAATGAAATAAATTTTTGTTTTGATGATGAATTAAAGCCATCGCCGAATGATCTGTCAGACATAGGAATACATATTTACGGCCGACGTTTTCAGACCCGTTCAACGTACGAAGGTCTAATGCTTTCACTCTTATCTTTGTAGCACGTTGAATTTGAATCACTGAAACCTTCTGTAACCACCCTAGATACCAAATCAGCAAAGAATTTCTGTTCGTGAAGAATATGACTTGAGTAAAACGAAACCAATCTCGATGTGTCCCTTTTTCCTAGATTTACATTCTCATAATGCCAGTTTACGTTCGAAGGTAAGCAAAACTCGGTCAAGCCGATCCAGCGATATGGTCGAATTAATGTAATTTTCGATGTGTACTAGAGGTTTCTTGCATATATTACCCGTAGTAATGCTTCTACAAAGTCGGATCAAATGAAAAGTATTGACTACCCCAATCCAGGAGAAAATATTTAGTTGAAATCGGATCACGGGTTCCATAGTTAAAACCCATTGAGTGAGCTCAAGTCGAGCTATTTGGCCGTACCTGGATGGTAGAGTTTTTTTTGTCGAGATCTCGAGTAAATTTCATCCGAATTTCGTAGACTTGAAAGCTAATGAAAACCGTGAAGCGGTAGAACTGTTTTCGGTGACTTATAAAGATGACCGCCAGCAGCCATCTTGGATTTTATGGTTTTTGCTCACATCAGGAGTAAACATCTGATTTTGTTGGATTTTTTTGAGAATTTAATTTTTAAATTGAACTTCGTACGGAACTTTCGAAATTGATGTAACCAACTTTAACCGGGTTTGCAGAGTAGTTTTGAGATGTATGTCTTTTATGGACAACTAGCTACATGTCGTAGCATTAATCGTACGATACCTTATTAGGTCTACTACTTCCTTTGAACAAAGCGTTTTCAAAATATTTATTTTGAATCTTTTACTTCAATTGTTTTAGCATGCATTTGACTATAAAATATCGAATAAATTAGAGAATTTCATTCATTTTTGTCGCTTTTATCGATAACAGATATCGCTTTTTCACCTGCAGGCTCGATTCCATCAACATTTGAATCTTACATTTGATTTTCATCACTGTTCGGATTTGTGGGTGATGGGAAATTCAATTTTTAACTACAAAGGTTGATAGTTGATATCAAGGCTGATTAACAAATTTTGTTTAAAATCCTCATCGCCCACGATTCACCTATATCTTCAAAATTGTGTATGAAACTTGGCGAGACCTCTTACCTCTGAACGATCCGGAGAGATCAGAGTTCAACTGCACGGCCGTAGTTTTTTTGTTTGAAATCTAATGGAAGGGATAGCTTTTGTTTGATGATATAAAAAGATGGCCTAGAAACTTTCTGTAGGAAACGACTCTACCGGAAAGTTCAGTTCCTAACCTGAGCCAGAAATTTTATCACCTTTCAGGTCAGGTTTCAGGTATATCTGAAATTTCTCTCAGGTATTACTGACAGGTTTCAGGTCAGGTCTGGCGTCATAACTAAATTCAGGTTCCGAGCTTTATTTGAATAGAATCTACCAGAGATGCTGTGTTGCAGAGCAGTTTTAATGTCGCACACTTCTTGTTCATGTGCAAACGTCTGGCGGATCTTTCAGGAGAGTAAATCTTCAAGTAATTTGATGAATTTGGTGAAAATTATTTCGATCAGCGAGACATATTGGAAGTTTGAAATGAATCGATTCCATTTTTGAAGATTAAATCTAGCGTGATCAAAAAAATTGTTTTGAAATTTCAGTAAATTCATTCAGCATACTGACCGAACAGCCCCAGCCTCGCTCGCCGGTATAAACAATAATTGTTTAATTAAAAAGTACATTCGTAGACAGTAAAACCTTTTACACAAACGCTGAAAATAACAAAAACATTGAAATTGCATGTTTCCACTCAATTGCATTAATTCCTTTTGATTTATGATGCGAACAATAATTTAGTTATGAAGTCAATTATATGTCTTAACCTCCTCTCTCTATCTATCTGTACAAAACAGTAGTAAATCGATTCAATCCTATTGTGTGTGTGGAGTGGATAGATAGATAAATGCAGGAGGCAGAGGTATGTGCATGAGATTATATATATGGAAGAGACGTACAATACCAAATGATGTGTAAATGTGCGGTTATTTTAATGGAAAAGTTCTTTGATACGTTCACTCGATGAATCGCATACATTTCCCCGTGTCAGTTACATGAAATATTTTTGTTTGTGTTGCATTCGAGGATGCATTAGCTTTTTGTGTGCTGCGAATCGCACAGTTAGATAGCAGTAATGTATCCACTCTTTGTAATCTACACGAATGTATGTGAAGCTTTTTATTGGAACGCTAATTCGTGGAAAATTGGCTGGGTTCTATCCAGATTTTCTAATTGGTTATTTCATACGTCCATCATAGAATTTTCTTTTAATTGTTCTAAGCTTTTATCGAGCTTGAAATCAATCTTTCGCAAATAGCGTCAATATTGTTTTAACGACAGCGACAACACCTCAACAATATGTTGAAAATTTCGATCAAAAGAAGTAAAAGATTCGACTGCATACAACTTCATTCCGTCTGTCAAAATTTTCTGGATCCTTTCTGAATCCATAAAAATGTTGACTATTGCTAACAAACAAGCCGAGGGGCTGTTCACAAATGACGTCAGGGCTATTTCAGTGCTGCCATCTGATTAAAATTCCTAATATTTCGACAAGTTTGCATTTTGTTGAGTCAACTATATCCTACCCCAACTGCACTTTACTAAAAGTGAAGGTAAGACACTTAAAAAAGTGTTTTCTTGTCAAATTATCAAGGATTTTTGATGGCAACACTGAAAAACCGTGACATCATTTGTGTACGATCTCTAATGAATGATTTCAAATAATAAGTACTCAGACCCTGAATATTGTGGCGAATAAACTCATTAAGTCTATGAAAATCTAGTCCTTCGAAAAATTCGTAAACTTCATATTTACAATACCAAAATGGTCATTTATAACACTCGGGAGGTAGCATTTTTCTCTCTAGAGAAACACCTTTACATCGCGTATTAAAATATAGAAAACTGATAGTTTACATTGGATGCTACGGGTGTAATTCATTAAATGAGAGAACCATTTTGTGATCAAAGCAAATTCACAAGTGTGTTCTTGAGCAACAAGCTTCGGTAACTGTCTTTTCGACAAGTGTAGAGTTTACATATTCGAGACGAACGCGAGTTATGTAACTTTACTTGTCGAAAAACAGTTACCGAAGCAAGTTGCTCAAGAACACACAAATGAGTCTACTTTTGGCATGAAATTGTTCCTAAACTACGTAGTGGCATCCAAAGTAAGCTGGTTCATTGCTAGCCACATGCTAAACTTGAATTTCACATAAAAACTTATTGAAAATGAACCGAAAATGTTCCACCATGTAATGGATCATTGCTGAATGAGGCATATTACCGTGTACTGTTACTTGGACCAGACAGAAAAATATATATTTTTAATCATAATGAGTGAAAGCATTCCATTCCAGACTTTTTGTGAAAACTTTTTCCGTGCGAGGTCATACGAGACGTTGTCTAGTCAATTGCATTCAAACGGAATTTCTATGCTAGTGACGAATTGTAAACACAAGTTCGATTTCATATTGGCCACTTTCGATCCTAGGGTATGCAAAAGCATGAAAAACCTTGAGAACATTACGTAGCTAAAACACTATAGCTCACGCTATGGAATGTTTTTACGGATATCCTCTAACGGAAATTGTAATACACTCAACAACGGAAGAAAACGTAGCGAGTTTCTATTCTCACCTAACCATTTTAATTTGAAATATAATGCTGACAACTTTGCATTGAATCAAGCCAAATTGCTTATACGCGACACTTACATTACAGAGGGGAATACAGGAAAATGAAAAAAATCTTGGTGTGTAGGTATTGTTATCAAAGCTTACCTTTTTGGCCGGACTGGCTCCAATCCTATTAGTTTCTGATCCAGTTCAATTTACTGTTTCTTTGAGGTTTATCAGAAAACGTTAATTTCAATTTTGCCAATTTCCGTTAGTCTTCTCAATCAATTCGAATATAAATGACAAATTCACATTTCTCGTCTACTTCAATTCAAACCATCAACGAAAATCTTGTTTCTATTTAACAAGGATGCAATTCAAATGAAATTTACAAAAAAAATTATCTCACTGAATCACTTTCCATTGATCGCCTCCTCTATCCGACTTCCTCGTTTGCAATCCAAAACAATACTGACGACACACCGTGATGGTAACGTTGCAGTTCTGCGAATATACCCATCCGGAGAACGATGTTATACGTATACATACAGCTATTTACCATGCTTGTTGATAAGTGAATGCCGTGTATGCGCTCAGCTCATATTTTATGTTTGGAATGCTTCACATCCAGGACTGGCTTGAAGTTGTCAGTGCCCTGGGGATAAACGCCGCAGACGAAAAAATGTATTTCAAATATTATTCAACAGCGAGAGTATTATCGAAGCCCGTTTTTCGTTTTCGTTTTATACCAACACACAATCCGATCGGATGTCGTCTTTATTGTCTGATTTCTTGGAAAATGAAACTTTTTTTGGCCCTTTCCAATATTTCAGAGTGTGGACTTTAAAACACAACGTGTCGTTTCCCTATTTTTTTTTTCAAAGTTAAAATTAATAGTTCAGACACTAGATTGATCCTTTTATCTGCTGTATGAAACTCCCAGATCTTTGCCGAAAAATTAAGAGACGAAAATCTTCTAAAGTAGAAGCAATACCTTGTGCATTTATCCTCAGCACATTCTTGGATTGGAAACCAGTCTGCTTCTTAAGAATATTGAACTGCCACCAGAAATGCAGTCTCGAAACAAAGATATGATTATGCGACTATGCCAATGTGTAGCCAGATGTTCCACTTTCAAAATGAGTTGTCAACCTCACACAAGCCTGCTTCGCTCAGTTATTATTGAAAGCTTCCACAAGAATGGGTCGACCTGGTTGTCAAGATGCGAACTAGTGGTATAGCTTCTAACTTCACTTCACTAAAATCGGTATTTTGACACCGGGGTGACGAATTTTATATCTGAAGAGGGCCGACATATGAATTGCCAATCAACGTATGTGGTTTTGCCCTTTCGTTTTTTCGCTACAGTGCTTCCTCTGGTTTCTTAAAAAACGAACGAGTTGAATAACATCCCAAGATACTAATTCACAGCTCAGTGCAGGCGCACAGTCATTCTTCTCAAACTAATGAAAATTCCTTAATTTTGAGCTAAACTTACTTCTAGAGGGCTACTAGTTCCCAGCGTCCCGAGTACACTTAACCCACTGGGCAAGCCGACCCTGTTCTCGTCCCGTAATGGTTTCTATTAACATGAAGTCAAATTGGTGTTTTCTTCTCTCCATACCGTACACCATTATACCACACCGCAC
>JANTFA010162460.1:0-10242 GCA_026413405.1 Phytosciara flavipes
CAAAACACTTGAAATTATGGCCAAAACTGCACAAATATGATGATGGGTGATTGGGTTGAGTGTGGGTAGGGTGATGGATAACTGGACTTGAGCGTCCACACAAACGCTCCGTTGGGTTTGGGTGTAAACTAAACTTATTAACACTGCGAACTTGTCGCTTAGAAGACTTAAACAGAACTAAACTAACAGAGCTGCGCCGAGTTCAATGACACTGAGAGAACATCTGTTGATAACAATTAAAACTCCCAACAGATGTCACTCAGGTCAGACAAAACAAGAAAACATTTAAACGTTATGGCGCAGACGCAACACTAGCACTTTCTTAACTCTAGTACTTACGTAATCCGGGTACTAACGCTTCCTTAGCACAACCCTAGTGTGACCGCAAAAAAGTTCTATGAAACATATTCGTTGTGTTAACTGCCTCAGAAAGCTCATGAAGCTCTAAGTTTAATTCAAGACACCGAACTCGTTTTCTTAACAGAGGTACAACTCGAACTCCGTTTGCAGTTCAAAGATGAAATCTACTTACAGTTATTCGCTAAAGATACTTAGGGCTGAGTAGTCGGCCGTAACCAAGGATTTGGACACCATTCGCAAAAATGAAACAAAATTTACGAATGTCAGGTGGAGTTCACTCGACTTATACGCAGAAAACACTTGGGGCCCTACTTAATGGCACTCCAAGGCCTCTAGCGATCCTCACGATCCAGTGACCCAATTTCATTGAATTTGTTTTCCTTGATTTTTATCAGTATCCAAGACTTGCGGTTCTATTTACACTCACAACGTGTATTTTCCGTAAATATCCTCAAAAAAAAAACGAGAAAAGACCGTAGCAGACGCTGCGACGGAGCCCCGTACGATCCCGCATGCCTAGCCTATGTAACCCTACGATCCCGTATGCCTAGCTTACGTAATCTTACTACTTTCGAATCCCTAGTAACCTATACGCAACATAGTGTGACCGCACACCTAGTACAAGAAAGTTGTATGAAGTACGACTGTTGTGTGAATATAAATAGCCAGACTCGAAAGTCTCGTAGAGCCGTAGTCTCATAGATAATCTCATAATCTAGACCGAGGCGACGACTTCATTTTATTTTTAGTCAATATGCAATTAGGACTGACAAAAAAAACTTGACCCGACCGAGCATCGAACTCGGAAAGCAGCCATTACACCACCCATTCATTTAATGCTAAACGCAAATTCCGAATGATATTTTCGCAACTAACTTGAAACCGCGTGCTTTTAATATGATTGATTAAAATTTACTCGATGTATCTACAGGAAAAGCTTAGAGCTCTTGCAACCAAAAACTTCAACGGCCACACACTAACCCGATTTCAGTAGACTTTTTCTCTGGATCCCATTTGCTTTTGATTAGTCTGATATCAAGGAAATCGGACGAAAATTCCTCGATTTATTTGCGAACAACACTTAGGACCCTACTTAACCCCACTTTAAGGTCTTTAGCTCACGATTCCTGAATCAGTATTGTCAGTACCTATGATCTGCTGAGTGAAACACTTCAAGAGCTCCAGCTCAGGCATGGGATGTCCGAAAATGCCCATTTTCGAACTTGACCTCACAAATTCCGCTATCTTTAAGAAAAAAAGGATTAATTGAAATCGGATTTGATTTACTTAGACCGACAGAAGCACAGGCGGACCTTTTTTAAATTTTAGACTCTGCATCTATATACATCCCAAAATGCTATGTACGAGCTCCCAGGCCTCAATTCCATTTGTTACAAACGTCATATTAAACCTAATAGCCCATCGTTGTTCGTACGGGACTGAAAACAAATTTTCTCATTTTAATATTCTGCAGCTTTATTCAAACAATGAAATTTTGACATCTTTTTTCCCTATCCTTTCTTTATTTCGGAATTAAAAATATATTTTCCATGGAATTCTTGTGCTGCCTTCAGAGACAAGCCAGCCAGCCAGTCAAGACTTTTCCGTTTTGGGAAAAATACTGGAAATTAAATAGATTTGGAGCAAAATGTTCATCCGATAGATAATTGAATTATTGGATCGCACAATAAAACATTGTTTAATGGCATAACCGCCAACAACGTAGAGAGTTGTGTGTCGTGTAGTTAGTCTGGTGAGAGTTCACCTCCTAAATATGGTTCCCTTCATTAATATTCCCATTGAATTGAGTTCAAAAACTTTTAATAAATAGACCCCTGCTCGAAAAGTTTTTTTTCGTCTTCTTCTTCATCATTCTGCATACATTTGGTTCTTTAAATTGAGGCTGCTGAAATTCGTCGTCTGTGTGGACTAATTAAACTGTTAGTCTAAAAAGGAAATTGTTATTATCCCTTTTTATTGAATTATTTCCAATTTTACGTTTTTTTTTCTTGTCTCTCCCCGCTCGCTGATGTTATAAAGGGAACATTCCGGCTTGAATACATAAATACGAACATTTCGGTACTACCAACATTCGGCGACACGTTGTGTAGAGACGATGTGTATGCTAACATGTCTATAGAAAGGTATAAAATGTCAGCAACATTATTTCTATGTGTGTAGCATTCCCCTTGTTTTCAGTTGGTTAACTTTTATGACGTTAAAAACGTTGTTTTGCTAATTGAAATACGACAATTCCAAATCGTTTCACATGGAGAGAGACCCATGATTCAGCGATGTGGTTTCGTGTGTGTACCGCAACCGAAGCAAATGCTTTGAATGACACAATCACTCTTACGCTAAATAGTCATAATAGAACCGAAAATCATTTGATTTGTTTGGTCGATAACTCACTGAAGAAGCTAGTCGTTTGCAAGTTCCACTGAGACTGAGATGTTGTTTGAGCATACTGTGGAAAATTATTGCTTGCTAAGTCTGGGGATGTCTACTTTCAGAACAATTGAAATCGCTGGAAAAGATGCTGTCGGTACACATCTAGCCAAGTAAATTAGGAACTTCTCTCATGCGATTTGCGTCAGAGAGATTTGTTTTTGATGTACACAAATATCATCACAACCAAAAGATTTTCATGAAAAATAAAAGGAAAAACATAAGGAGGGCCCGTACGAGTAGTGTACGGCATACAGTTAGTTGTCCATAGACGCCCATACATCTTAAAACGACTCTGCAACACTGCATATTCCGTTCATTCCATTTAAACTCATCCCCTGCTGAAATTGCTATGAGCAATTTCGATAGTCCCGCACGATGGTCCAAAATAAGTTGGAATTGATTCGATATTTGGACAACAAACACTTAACCCGAGACTTAAACCCGAAATGGCGGATGGCGATAACAGTTCTAATCATGGTTTTCAATCAAATGAAATTTACTCAATTTTTACGCTAGAAACATTAAAGGCCCAACACTTCAAGGGCCCTAGCGCATGACCCAATAACTCGATTCCTAGAAGCTCACTTCGCCTGTGTTAGTGTTGTCAGTACCTTTCAAATGAAGCCCAAATCACAAAAATCACTTAGGCGCCGGCTGCGCTAGCTCATGACCCATTAACCCGATTTCAATGAATTTTCTTTCTTGAAATGGTGTCGTCAGTTCATACCGTTTGCACTTAGACCATGTATTTTTCCGATGATATGCATGGGTCCAGAAGTCGTCCATCCGAAGCGAACAACTTAGGGTAGGGGTCATTCACAAATTGCTCACGCTGATTATAACGAATATAAGACGCGCTCCACTTGCCCATGGGAAAAATTTCAAAAATTTCATAAGTTTACGCTTTTGTCGGACCTACCACATGGTGGTCCTCGTGGTTCCATGGTTCTTAAAATTCTTACCAGAATTATTTAATCACAAAATTCGTTCCACGTATAAAACTTGCGACACAGCCCAGTACTACTGTGGACCGTAAACCGTATAAAAATACAGACTAAAGGATAAAAGGAAGATCAATCTACAAAAGGCAAATGATCCAAAAAGTACTGGACAATGTCCCGTAATCTCTATTTCATTCTTAACACAATCCATTTCACTTACACAAATTTAACACTTTTTTTCTGTCTCCACAATTTCTACCCAAAAATTCCACTGCAAAAAAATACCAAACATCAGCCACTACACTTGCGACTTTATACCGTGCTCATAGATTTGATCTGATACACCCATCACCTTTAGAAAGAAGTCAAAATAAAATCACGAATTTACCCTCTGGGCAAAATTTTCATCTATATATGGCACGTTTTGTTGTCGTGTAATGCCATAAAATATTTTTTTTCTTCTTCTTCTTTCGTTGCTTGATATACCACACCAACTCCAACCACCACCAATTTCTCTACATATATTCCATCGGATTATGAACGAAAAAAAACAACCATTTCTTCGTTTTCATATTTATATCCATACATCGCATACACACAACGGAATCCTTTATTCATGTCTCGACTTTTCCATGGACAAATGCGATCGTAAGTCAGATTGGTGAATAAAAAATTTTAAAGAATTTGTTTCTTAAATTGAATATAAATGCAAAGTTATTATTCTTTGTTCGTAGCCGCCACGAAAACTTAAAGCTTTTGTATTCAATTTTTTGTGTATTAAGAAAGGAACGAAGAACGTAGAGAAAAAAAAACGAATGGAAAGGATGAGGGAAGAATGCGCGATGTATACTCTTATCCGCTGAAGGAACAAAAAATAATGCATTTTAAATGACATGAAAATGTCTGATAATGTCTGTCTATCTAACTTAACATTATTTTTAAGGTATCTTATATAGTGTCTCTCTCTCTCTCCCTCCATCTCCATCTCTATCTCGTACCCAAATGGATGCATGGATACTAATATCATACACCCCGTTACACCTTGTTATTCAGTCAAGATATAATAATAAATTTAAAAATTATTCTTTCTTCACTCACACTCCACGTTCTGGATTTTTCAGGGTGGAAGAGTTTGCTTTACGACATCACATTCGAATTGTGAAGGTACGGGGATTATATCGTTAAGGTCAGCTGGGGATATATCGTTACACCAAAGAGGACCAACTAGACGAGGTCTTATCGTACCACAACAGCCTCCTAATCCTCCAACAATAATACCGCTTACTCATGCTAGGTAAGTTATAAAATATGAAGAAAGTATTGGGCTTCGCTCGCTTTATATAATATTTGCACACACATATTTCTCGATTGGAATATTTCTTCTTCTTTTTTTTGCTCTCTCAATTTAATGCTTTTTCCCATCAGTGTATGGGTGATTTAAGCTTTTATATTTTATTATTATTCCCATTCACTGATGATGGGAAAACGAAGAAGAATTTAATAATATTTTTGGTCGAATGGAAGAAGAAGAAGGAAGAAAAAAGACGACGACGACGACGAACGAGAACGAAGAAAAGTAGAGAAAAATTCATGGATGACATTAAGTATGAAGTTATTTATCTCGTTGTGGACAGATGAGCAAACATAAATCGTCGACCAACGCTACTTATAATTAATTACATTTAACAAATGTGTGACAATGGGAATTAATGCTAAGAACATTGTTGAAACAATCTATTTGGTGAATGAGAGGCGTGGTGGCATGTAGTGGCTATACATGTTGTGCCTTATACACATTTGTTTTTGGTGTGAACGGAACTATAAAAATTATAACAATCACGTCACTCTGTGTGAAAAGAGTTTGAAACACTTTTGACACTATTGTTAAACGAAGCAGTTTTGTTTTAAGAAAAAACCGGCAATAAGTCAAAATGAAGGCAAAATCGCAGGCAATATTTTCAAGATTGTCATTTGACTGCATTTCTTAATTATACAATCTGTCTCGTAGAAGGCAGCCTGTGTCAAAAATCCCGTTAAAGTAAAGTGAATCCAGTAGATCTAGTGCTTAACGCCTTACATAACACTAGTTCCAGTATTGACACCTACTGTCAAGTTGACAACGCTAGGAAATCTACCTTCGTTGGCATAATTCATAGCGATGCAATATTATAATGAAATACGTATGAAGCAGGCAACATTAACTTCGAGTTAATGTCGAAATTGACTACAAGACCAGTTGCTGTTAGCGTAGTACCCTTTCTATCCTCTTCAAGCATAAGTTGTCTACGCTAACTACGCTTATCCTTCAAGGACAAGAAAGTGATTGTCCGGCTTTTAAGCCAAGCAACAACCAACTACCAATCATTCATGTTATAAATAAGCAAACCGGCAGAAAAATTGCATCAGTATGTGCGCAGCTATCGAATAGAAAATTTCTCTGCTGACAATTACTTGGGTCGAATACTGTCATTGTGTTTGTCAACTACCAACTGCCAAACTTTCAAATTAAAATGTCGGCTATGAATTATCGGTTATCAGATAACTTATTATCTTGTTGCTTCTGGTGTTGATTTGCTCATGGTGTGCTTGCAAGTCACAATCTCAATCCAGCTGGCAACTGTCAGCTACCAACTACCAAAATATTCAAATTAGCCAATTGGCCGGTCGAATTTGTTTGGAACAGACAACCAACTGTTATTCTTGACATTTTCTTTCATAGTTTTCGTTGCCACAGGCTTCTAAAATTGTGTTTCCGACCCGTGATTTCATGCAGCATTTTTGCATAATCAAAGAAGCACATTTATCTAGACTTGTTCATATAATGATTAATGAAACAAGTCAAGCCTCAGGTTAGTTTTTCGATTTTCAAGTTCAGCCGCAGCTTTAAGCAAATTGTCTAGAAAATAGATTTAACAGCTCTAATCAAAGCACTTTAAAACTCTAACTGTTGACCAATATTTTGGAACATGATTTTCGAGATTATTGAATAGCCTGCAAGTATGCTCCAGTTCAAGTTAACAATAGGGAAACATTTTCATGTTCTAGCCGTATAAGAGGCTGACAATACTGTCGAATTTCGTTCATTTTGTTGGCTATAAGATTGACGTTGTTTGCCTATAGCACCGGTCATCAGATGGTCAAACATAATCTGATATTTCAACCTCTCACAACGAGCGAACGTATAACAGATACCTCATTAAATCTATTCAATTCTGATGCCTTTTGCTACATTTTACATGTGAAATTTCTGACACCTGAGTCAAGGAGGTCACACTTGGAAATTCAGTTCTAATGGGCATCAATAATTATTACCGATTTTCAACGCTACTCATCCGTTTTTTTTTGCCAAGAATTACGTTAACATAATTCAACCTTCGACCCATCAATTTTGTGTGAGTTAGAAGTAAAAATATTCTTGCGTGAGAGGGTGCACGGAATACAACCCCGTCTCTACGACTTGTCTTACCCAACTGGGGTAAAACTAATTAACGGAAAACCTTTTATTGTTTAAACAACCAACTCCCGACGAGAAAATGCCATCACACAATTTGATGTAAGGGAAAAATGATATAAGAATTAACATTCGTCCATAATAATCATTTTTTTCTGCCTTTTTCTTTTTGCTCCTGTTTATAAGCAGCTTATGCCATTACACTTTTACGTAATGGGTCCCAGTGTGAGCATTCTTTTCTCTTCTGTGGCATTGTAGAAATATCATAATTTTAAATATTTAATAAAGCTCACATATTTTTATATGCGAATTATGGTATCCCGTATAGACCTAAACCGTCTGTTTTGTACATATCTCTACAGACAGATAGACACACACACACACACAATGTGTATAGGGATCTATATGAAATATAACAGGAGGAACTCGTCGTACTTAACATCCATTGAAATTCAATTCATGAAAATTTAATCTTATAAACAATATAAAAGTTCTGAAAAGTTTCCTTTAAGGTTTTGACTTTTCATATATAAGGTTTAAGATGAAAATGATAGAATAATGCATTATAAAGTACCTTATATTGTATGCTCTCTCACTCGTATATGGAAAATCCTATCTATGGGATACACATATCCCAATACAATGTTCTGTGTATACCTATACACATCACCCATCCATATATATATGTGCGAGTGTAGAAATAGATATTTCATAAGACTGACATTGAGCAATAAGAAATGAGATAAATTGCTTCGGGATTTACTTTACAATAAATATAAGGAACTTGACTGGATAAAGCTTTATAAGAATACGGTCGTATACATAGAATGTAATGTATAATATATGCGCGAGGTGATGGCAGGGCCCGTAGTCGCACGTGGACTGACAGGAGGAGCCCATACTTATATTGATTTTAATCCAGCGTTAGTTGCGTTACATGGTAGCTGGTGCAGGCGAAACTATAATAGCTACAGCTTTGCAATGTTCTACAAATAAACTCAATGCAGTGTCATGAACAGAATTGTAGAACATCTCAAAGCTGTATCTATTAAAGTTTCGCCTGCACCAGCTACCATAGAACGCAACTAACGCTGGATTAGCCCATATATGAAAATTGAAGAAAACTGTAAGATTGCGTCGCCTTTTGAAAATTGTTTTATATTAAGCCCGCATGCATAACTTCCAAGTTTTTTGCCGATAGTGTTGTAGTCTTTCAGTTGTAAGCTGTTTTATGAGGACACCGCGAGCGAAGTGAGTGAAACATTTTTTCGTTGATATTGTCAATTAAGTCTAGAGATCTTTCATCGGTGAAAAATATGTGTAAAATAATTCGAAAGCTTCTCGCTGAACTTCTCTTGAAATGCTAACTTAAACGAAAGGCAATTAGACTACGTAGAATAGCTGGGCGGCAAATGCGACAGTTTAGTTAAGTATTAGTGCATGGTTTCAGTTCAAGCAAAAAGTTCAATTTTGAAATCCAACTTACGATGACAATCTCATCAATTCAACACTGACAGTTAGTGACAAGTCTCGATTGAAGACGATTGCTGTAATATTTACCAGGGCACTCCCTCCAAAACATTGATAACTTGTCTTACGGCTCATCCATTCCTTCAATGACAAGATAACCAAGGCTATATACTTGGAAGGGTCCTGCCATCCGCCATTGTTTCAGGTGAATGTCACATTTCTCCCATACAAAAAAAAACTCACCACAGCCGAGTTTGTATGACGTGGTGAAATTTTTACATGAAAATTAGTTTGTCAGCCCAACACCTGTTTGGCAAGATATCCTCAGCATATGGCCTTGAATATAACGTCTCACCATATCAAGTTTCGAAATGGTATTTACAGTGGCGGAATCTTTAAATTGACATATTTCCGAGGGACGACGCACTTCTTCGTTGGACTAAATGGCATTTGTCGTCCTCTGGGGTGCCTAGCCCATAGCTTAAATTTTATTGATTTAGTTGACATGAAAACTTCATGTTCGTAGAATATTAACACCTACGGAAAACGCATTTAATTACAACCGGGAACCTATGGGCTTCCTGCTAGTGGTGAATTTACAACTTCACTGTAACGTTTACTCCTAACCCTCGCAGAATCTTTACGGAAAACTAGACGGAAAGATTTCACGACTGAGTGTCGCGATATAGCTACTATTTTTGTACTCTTTAATTCGAAGAGGAAACTTCTTGTAGCTTCCCGATCGCCGAATGCGGACCCATTTCTTTCTGGCAGTGATAATCACATGATCCTGCACTTTCCCCACCAGTGCTTGTATGTGGTACTTTTCAATTTGCAATTCAAAACGAAAAATAGCACAAAAAACGAAGAATCTCAAAGACTTTTCAAAGCCACTCCTGTGGTTTTCAAAACTCAACATTCTCGCAATCAGATTATCGTGTTAATTGTTTGAGATTATTCACTCATTAAACATAAATTGTTCAAATGTAGTCCTCCCCATCTGGATACGGGCCTGGATGCTTGCATTGACAAACGCTGAGATATGTTTGCGTTTATGGTTATGTGGAGAATAATAAGAAAGTTTTCGGAAACGAAATCGTATCACATTTGACGTGACGTGTGTACATGTGGAGTGTGTGTGTGTTTCGTTAAAGCCTCTAAAAGTAATCGAATTAATTAATTCGAATGTCTTAGCTTTTACAATTTTATCATTTACGTTCGCTGATAGCTGTTTGCACGTCTCACAAATATCATACATAACATGTGCGAGTTAAAAGGTGAGGATTCTTCGTGCAAATAATATAATTTCAACCGTCAATTTCGAGGGTAGATTTATTTCGTAATAATTCCGTTTGCTCTTTGTGGTGAATGTGAGAGTTGATGTATATTGTAATGCTGTCAGGCGTTTCCTTTTCCTTCTTTCTTATTTCTTTCCGAAAATGACGATATTGAAAATCATCTAACTTTGTCAAACGTAAAGGGATATAAAATTTATACAAATTCCATAAATAATAAATTACCGACCTATTCTTCAGGGTTGATGTGATTTTTCAAAATTGATTAATTCAA
>JANTFA010162471.1:0-10240 GCA_026413405.1 Phytosciara flavipes
GGCTAAAGCCCTCGGATACTTTTACTCATCTGGATACGAGATACCTCGTTACCTCCCTGATATAGTAATCTACTATACCTTGCTTGTGTGAGTACTTCTCACTCGCCTTCGGCATCGGCTCGTTTCGCAAAGTTCACACTTGCCAAAACAACGAACTCCGATCGTTCTTAGATTTGAAAGGACTGCATCACATCACCTGACCTTCGGTCGACCTGCACTCCTCTTTCCTTCCGGCTTGGCCATTAAAGTTTTCTTCAGAATACGATTTCCGTCCTCCCGTTCCACATGATCGAACCACCGTAGTTTGATGATCCTGACAATGTTCGGCTTTCCATGAAGCTGTGTCTGCTCAAAGTTGCGGTCTCTGTTTTTTGTTCGATCCAGAACTGGACGCAAGACTTTCCTTTCGAACGTGAGTAACGTCTGTTCCTCCTTTTTGCGTCATGCGCCACGACTCCGAGCCATAATATGTTACTTCCGGTCTTATCACCGATCTTTACAATGTGCACTTTGAAGCTCTGCTGTGTTCTAAAACAAATGAATCACTGAGCCTTCAAGTAACCATCTAGGTACCTGTCTCTTTACTAGTGGTAGTTCAATACATTAAATCAAATGCCGAACAAACAAGGAAATTCATTACTTTTCAGCGAATACTGATGGTTTTTCAAACATCGACAATTTCCATACTTACATCCTGCAATCAATTTCCAATTTTCGATGTTAACTAATTCCGTAGAGATTCTAATGAATTCATTCGTACAATATATCACACGAAACGATCGTTATTGCAGTCATTTTATCCCTAATACATTACGACATTACGACCTGAACACATTTTCATTCAATAAAAACGTTGAAACTATTTCCCTATCACACACATAATGTATGCGTGTGCCGGATGATTCAATCCAACAACACTCCCACGTATCTTTTGTTTATACATACACATGACATACCTTCGAGTTTTATTATTAAAATAGAGACAAAAAAAAACTTTTTAAATTTGCACTCGCATGAATTGGTATTTACGACCGCACCAATAAGCCAGGAGACCGATTTTTTTTCTTTCTCGGATGAACTACGTTTACAGTAATCAACAAGTTTATTTCCGAACCATTTCTCAAAATTCAAATATATATCGCCGGTGATAAGAGAGGAAACGAAAAGAAATAAATTTTCTTTATGTAAAGTAGCTGGGGCATCATAGTGGCTAACCCAGCTTTGCTATTTAAGGACGTGACTGCATTTTAGATTCTAATTTCATTCGAAAAAAAATGAATTAAAATTCTTTGAAGATTCACATTAACGAAAATAATTCTCACTCATAAACGCAGTTTCGTGCGAACTTCAGACACAAATTTATGGTCGACAGTTTATTACATTTATATGTGATCAAATCAGAAAAAGAATCTTTCAACTCAATGGAAATGTTTCGGTTTGATGGTCAGAGTTTTCTTACTCGCAAGAAATGCATGTCAATTCGATAACGGCGACAAGAATGAACAATTCAAGCATAATCAAACATTTGAAGTAGAAGATTTTTCATTGAATTTTCGAAAACACTTCAGCTTTAAGAAAGAATAGACCCGGTAATACTATGACTGATATGTTTGCAGTCTGTGACAGGTTTTCTTTAGATCAGTACGGGACGATTACAACTGTATGTATTTAGACAGCTGCAATCTAGAGCACAGATTTTGCGATCCTCTGACCTTCTTCCATCTTAATCACGTCAACATCTGCGGTCCTACAGGAACCTGTCGTAGTTTGACCAGTTTTTGAAGTTGTACAACATATACACTGAAAATCCTGCGTCTAAGCTGTAAATAAAATAACGAAAGAACAGAGTCCCAATGTTTGGGAAGCTCAGGCTTATTTTTAAAAGCAATATCAGTCGGAAACGTAAAGGGTTTGACACATGTGTCCTTCCAGTGTTAACATATGGAACGGAAACGTTAACGTTAACAAAAGCATCTGAAAATAAATTCAGAGTGGCACAGATAGCCATCGAACGAAGAATGCTTGGAATTACGCTCAGAAACAGAAAGACAAATGAATTCGACAGAAGACCAAAGTCATTGATGTCATGGCAAGAATAGCATCTCTACAAAGGAGTAGGGGCGGAGCCCATTGCAACGATCATGGACTGGAGACCGCCTTACATAAGACCTATAGGCAGACCACCAGAGAGGTGGACGAACGGGATCACAAAATATTAAAAAAAGAACTTTAAAAGAGAAGTGGCAACAAGTAGCAATGGATCATTGAGGAAGAAAATCGGGAAGACCTACAGCTGGGGATATAAATGGACTGTGTTTTATAAAAACGTTTGATATGCAACACCCTCCATATAGGCTCAGAAAGAAAAAGAAGAAAACGAAGAGCTCATACCTGACTGCTTGAATCATAGAATTTTTTACCCGAAGTGCCCTCACTCATACGATACTCTAGACCAGTGTAGACCAAATGACAGTTCTTCTGAAATCTTTCAGAAACTGGATAATCATCTGTTATCGAACACTATGACCGTAATAAGCGAATAACTTGGCATATCATTCCATTTTATACAGAAATTTGTGTTTTAACAAATGAAGTAAAAGACTTCGAATCAAACAAGATGGAATGGAATACTTCAAACAAACGAAGTAATAGCTGAACATAATCGTGATATGTCTGCCGTTTGTGAAAAGTTTTCATTTTCAATCCAAATGAGCATTACGCAAATGACGATTCTCTCTGTTTACAGTAATCGAAAATCGATTTGTTTGTAAGTCAACGTAACAATGGTCATTTCGTATACTTAAGAAAACAAAACTTAGGCCAGTACAAACTCATTTGCCACACTCGAAAATTAGTGTCACGTCTGCCGACAGGCTAAATTTAATGTGTCCAGCAACACGAGCATAATTATATAAATATAACTTAGAACCACATTTGAACTATTTTTAAAACTTTATCATTTCGCTTGAGTGTTTGCTTGATAATTACTGGCAGAAAAACACGAACGCGAAACGGACGTTTTCGACTGTTCCGCAGAAAATTTCAATCAAAATACTAAACTGATTTAATTAACAAAATTGTCCCCATTTTCATGCAAACGGATAAATAATGTTAATGTAAACCCAAACCAAGTCGTTATACTATTTCACTGATTACAACTTGCAATTTTCCATCGAAAATATTCCGGCAATTTTTGGACCCGTACGACGTACGAAGGTCGTATGCTTTCACTGTCTTACGTTTGTAACATGTCAAATTCGAATCCTTGGGTAAGGGGAAGTTTTCTGCGGTCACCCCTAGATGCCAAATCAGCAATAAAAGCCCACCTGTCTGTCGATCTGTAAACAGTGTAACTTGAGTGAAATGAAATCAATCTTGATTGGACTTTTTTCCTCGATTTGTAATCAAAAAAGCCAGGCTAAGTTCGAAGATGGGGGAAATCGGTCGATTCGATCCAGAGATATGGCCGAATTAGTGCTATCTTCGAGGTCGAGTTGAGGTTTCTTGCGTATTTTACAGGCAGTATTGCTCGCAATGAAAGGTATTGACTAGACCAATCCCGGAAAAATAAGTCTGTCGAGATCGGTTCACGGGCTCGGAGGAGTGAGTGAGCCTCATTCGAACTACTCGGCCCTACAGTGAAGGTAGAGTTTTTTTGTCGACATCTCTACGATTTTCATGATTTTTTCTTGTTTGAAACGACCGTTTTCGTTAACAAAAGAAAATGACCATCAGCCGCCATTTTGAATTTTAGATTTGTCGTCCGTGTCCGTATCTAGAGTAAATTTCACCTGCTGCGAACTACTCGTGCGGGTCCCCCTCATGTTTTTTGTTGTATTTTTATTGTTGCGATCTGGTTCGCGGGTATGGCCATTAAGTTATGGAATATTTGAACACAACATTTTTTTTACAGACTGATTATCATCGCGAACCGAAGCAAGTTGAAAACCAAATTTATTCGTATAATTTACAGGGTAGGTAATCACAAAAATAGAAATCCGTATGGGTACGGACAACAAAATGAATATTTTTCTGAAATAATGTGCGTGAGCTGCTGTTTTTATTAACTTTATGCTCATCGTGCAAGCATATACTATCCGGAATACAAAGGCCAACATATTCCACATGCTCTCCTGATATTACTAAACCTAAAGAATTTTGTTAATTTATTTTGGTAAAAATTTATAGGCACCCGAAACACACGCAACATCAAACACAAGTAGGCAACACTATTGTTTATTAGCATACCATATTTTACTTATGAAAAAGGTTCTATACCGTAGCTAGAGCAGTTTGTTGATGTTTATACATATATGAACTGGGGTGTACCAATATGTGCGAGGTAGCATACAGTCGTAACGCCCATGTTTATTATTCTACCTTCTACTTGATTCGAGTTTTCCGCTCCACAAAAAAAGAAAGCTTAATTTATACGAACGACATATCAAGGACATAATGGTGCTATACCGAAATAATTTGCATTCTAAATTGAAAAAAAAAAAAGAATCGGTGGTGCATGCTCATGAATTTGATTAATGTTCTACACTGGCTGATTAGACGTTACTTTGTATACACACCACCTCTAAATAGGCATGTTATTGTGCAAGAGTTATGTGTTTAGGGGTCGAACATATCACTTTTTAACCTTTCAGACACAGCAAACGTATCGCGATTGTATTCGCAAATCTGTTACTTCCTTCGTTTGAAATATGTCATTGTTCGATTCGACGTCTTTTATATCATTTGTTAAAACATAAATTTCTGTATAAAATGGAATGCTATGCTGAGTCTTTCGCTTATTACGGTCATCATTGTCGGTACCAGATGACTTTACGGTTTCTGAAAGGATATTGATGTGAACGGTTTACAAGTTTCTTCATACGATGCTTAAGTGTTCCTTGCGGCTTTAGTTGAAAATGACTTCAATAGATATATACTCGTCTTTGAAATTGTTTCTCATCAGCTGCAAGTAAAGCGTATACTACGAACGAAAACGGGGTAGCTCCGATCTATTTATTGTTCTCTCCTCTACGAACGGCTTCGGTGCATTTCGAAGGCATGCCGTAGTACAAGAAGTTGCTCCGGAGCGGTTCTACGCAAAAGTTTTTAAACCGACTGAGAAAAAGGTCTAACTTTTCGTTGTACAGTCGGAATTTTTCAACTGCTCCCTTGGAGTTGGGAAATATCCAACGTTTTTCAAATGAGAAAAAGAAACTGTGCAGACCTCTCGAGGTCTTTTATAGTTAACTTTTCATTAGCAAACTTTCACTCGGCTGAGCTTTTCGTAAATGGATAAACGGCACTTCAATTTAAGTATTTAAGTAAATCTGAATTTCACTAACACATTCAAGAAGATTTTTTTTCAAGCTGCGGCTTGACATTGCCTATCTAGGTATTATTATATCGATGGTCGCATGCACAAAATTACGAACTGAAGAACTGATCGATCCAATAGTTATGATTTTACACTTTTTTAAGATATTCTAACGGGAGGACGTCTGTTTGCTGTAATATCTTTGTAATTTTGTTATAATTGTGGTCAGCTACAAAATTAAGTCAAAATATTTTATTCGCTAATCAAAAACGGTTCCTATATCATCACATTTCATACAGGCTCACTGATGATGAGACCTTTCGAATAATATTATTTGTTAAAATCGGACCCTACTCAGATGAAATTTGAAGAAATTTTCGATAAATTTCACCATTTTCTGTAGCGCTGTAGCGCAATAAAAATGTCCAATTTCATCCAGCTCACAGATCTGCTACTTCGTTCGTTTTAAGTATTCCGTTTTGTTTAATTCGACGTCTTTGACATCATTTGTTATTGTGTAAATTTCTGTATAAAATGGAATGCTATGCTAAGTTGTTCGCTTATTACGGTCATCATTGTCGGTAACAGATTACTAGTAGACTATACCGTTACTAAAAGGATATGGCATAACTTCGATTGTTTTTGTCCTTTGTCAATTGAACGAAAACGGGGTCAAACACCATGTAGCTCCGATCTATTTATTGTTCTCTCGTCTACGAACGGTTTCGCTTCTACGCAAAAAATTTTACGTTAACTAAAAAAAGGGGTCAACTTTTAGAAGTACAGTCGGAATTTTTCAACTGCACCCTTGTGCATTTGAAGGCAATTAGTTCAAAAACATAAAGAATTCAACGAAAGGTGGCACTGTTTCTAACTTTACTTCAAATTTACTATAAACTATCATGCTAGCAACTACTAGTTGAAATAATTAAGATTTGATACAACTGGATTTACTCGAAAAGATATGGGCGTTGGTGTGATTTTTTTTACTTTATGTAATTCAATGATGACATTTGCAACTCACAATGTCGTATGAACATATTTTATCGCACTAGTGCGAAGAAGCATTTGCAAGGGTTTTTACCGAACTAGTACGAAAAAGTCACGTGTTACAGACGTCAGACTACGTTTATCTCCGGTTTTCTTCATCGCATAGAACATTGTAATGCACCGCGAGCCATATGTATATTATCGTTCAAGATGTCTTGCCAACATCGGCTTCGCCTCGGATTAACAATCTAGTGCGATAATATAGCTTCATAACTTCAAAATTAAATAGTTTTTTTTACTGTAAATTGTGGCATTGGTAGGCATCAGAATTTTTTTAAAGTTACGAGTTCAAATGAGACATGGGATCGAATTCGAATGTGATTTAGGAAGTAAACGGTAATCGATTTTAGTTTGGGGTACGAGAAATTTTCTTCTCAATTCCCAGAGCCAGTAATCACTTCACGACTACTTCGTGCAATTATGCAACAATGTCGATGCGATGTATCTATTAACCCAAACAGAAATGAAAATGATTGAAATTCCATCAAATATTTATCGACATAAAAAGGCAATTGTGGCTCGTATAATGTTGTGTGTATCTATAGCTGCTAGTACAGTCACTTTAGATTTAGATTTTGTTGTTTTGTATATCAAAAGAAAACTTGCAATTGTGCTCATGAACAAAGCAGCAGGCATTTCTAAATGTTTTCATCGAAGGAACAATAACTAACTTTTCCAACTTGCTACCTTGTGTATACAACGTCTCTTGTCGTAATATCCGACCGATGATGTTTTATGTTGTAGCTAGGATTTTATTATTTTCTTGAACGAAAATAGAATGAGGTCGATCAATGTTTATAATTTATAGAAAATTTGAAAAGTTTTCCATTTATCATCCTTTATTGAAACGTTAAATACTGAAAGTTGAAACGACAGATCAATATAGTAAACTTGTGTAGTCACGGACACTTAGTGTTCGAATTACAAAAGTATCGTTTGCAAGAGTAACCATTTTCTTATTCAAATTTTCAGGAATAACAACTTTCGACATCACATTCTCCAGATCCTATTACAATCACACGAGAATAGAATCTGCAATACAATCACATGAACACTGGTTTTCTAAACGCATTGACATCGTTAAATGTTCCAAAAGAAACACGGTAATGGTTTTCAATTCGTGAGGCGTACTCAATCAGAACCGTTTAAGTGTAAGTCATGACCGGATGTGAGGTAATACGAAAAATGTCATCAAATTTGAGAAGAAATTTTGTAAAGTTCGGCAAATTTGTTTTTAACAGGATGTACAATGCACCTGTAGGGGCTGACTAGATGAAGAAGACATTTCTTGAATCTTGAATGGTAAGTTTAGAATTAAATGAAATTTGTTAACGCAATAAAGGACAAATATTAAGCAGGGAAACCGTACGAGTGTACGGAGTATAGCGACTCTTCCAAAAACGTCATTATATCTTTAAACTATTCTGCATCTTTGAATTATTCAATTTAAACTCATCTCTCAATTATAATTATCGCCTACGAAAATCGGATGGAGGTCCGACCTGATCATTATATATTCAGGTTTCAGGTCAAGTATTGAAAAATGAATTAACGAAAAACGGCTGTTTAGTCGAAAATAGGCAAAAAACTAAATACAAGATGGAGGCTGGCAGACATCATATTAGGCGAGGAGTGAACCACTTTCAGATAATTCTTCAGGAAAAATAGTGGTTCATCCTCCGATATTAGGTCACTAAAAACAGTACCACCGCTTCACGGTCTTCACTAGTAGTGACTCGCTACCTTGCAAACAAAAAAAATCCTTAAATTTTTTGAGATTGTGAGATAGCGGCAAAAAAACTGTACAGCTCGACTCAGACTCACTCTAGGTGCTTCAACTTTCGATCCCGTGATCCGATTTTGAAATAGTAGATTTCGTATACGTAAATATTTTGCTGCAATGCGAATTACATAGCAAGATGCCCTCTGGTGTATTACATGACGCAACATTTTCGATTCATATCTCATGAGTGTTTATGTGGACTTTCGCATGTGGCAGGCAGAAAATTAGACTACATTGGATGCTGCTACGTAATTCATTATTCCGGAAACAATTTTATGACGAAAGAAAACTCACTTGTGTTTTTCGAAGTAATTTGTTTCGGTAACTGTCTTTTCGGCAAGTGTAGAGTTTGCATATCCGAGCCGAAGGCAATTGTGAGTTGGTTTTTATCACAAAATTTTTTCTTCATGTAATGAATTACTTTCGCAGCATAAAATGTAAACTACCTTGATATGTGTGGTCTGTCCCTCTCATTTTCTGCGCTCATTAAACTGCTTCACAGTTCCGTAAGTTATATGAGAGACCATATCTCTCCAGATCCACTCGACTCATTCTGCTTTGAACTTAAACTAGCATTTCTGATTACAAAATAGGGAAAAGAGAACTAACGAAATTGAAATGCAAATTCGACGACCTATCAACGTTGGTAGTCAACCTATAAGACGCTCGTACTTCGTACAGAACTTTAAAGCTATGACCTCTAGCATCTGAGAAATAGCAAAATGTAGCTAAAACAATTATAAGAAAAAGTTTCAGTATGGTGCTATAGGCGATGCTTTCATATAAAGGAGTAAGGAATCGTATGAAAAGCACAATAGTACTTCATTGCATTCGCGCGATGATTTCCCCTCATTATTATTTATTGTCCTAAGAATGTAAGCTGACATTATTAACTTGTGACAGTTCTCCTGTCATTCAGCTAAATTGGTTTTCTCTTTTTCGCTCATGCAATAAAGCATTGTATTCTTCTATGAGGGGAATCTCGGCAAGCCTCGATTGTTCCCCTCATATAAAGTACTATTGTCGTTCATAAGTATATGTCCACTTCACATGTATTGACGGGACCACTATCATTTGTTATTGCCAATGGTGACAATAAACAAACGATGTGCTCTGGACTGATGTATAACCTTATAACGAAATATTATTACAAAACAAACGAAATAAAAGATTATCTATTCATCATTTTAACCAGAAGAAGTATTAGAGTCAATGCTGTATGAGAAAAGTGAATTGAGTTCATTGCATGTTTCCACAAATTCTTTAATCAGATCAGGTCAGAAGTAGTTGTTTACTTCAGTCTTTTTGCAAGAAAAAGTGTTGTTGTGGACGGTAGATTCTAGACAATTCCGTGGGATTAGTCTGAACACTGAACGAAAGTGCCTGAGAGAAACAGTTTAAAATTTACGGAATTTTTTATGCAAAAAGACCAAATTAGGAGGCTCAAACTCGATTCCGCGGCATGAAAATAGTGGATTACTATACCAGTAATTTGATATCTTGTACGCAGATGAGTGGAAGTATGCGGGGTTTCAACCCGAGGTGCTTTTACTCGTACTGGTACGAAAAAACCAAAAAATTTCCGTGTGCTATTTTACTTCACGAGCGAGGTAAAGGGTTGTGACTCGTGAGGGAATATCTTCATCACATCCCTAGTAAGGCTCGGAATCGGCTGACCGAACTTCAACTGAAACTTTAGGTCAGGTCAGGTAATTTTTTGGAGGCAAACCTGACCCGAGCCTGAATTTTCAAAATTGTCAGATCAGGTTCAAGGTAAACTTGAAATTTTCTCTGGTATACCTGCCGGTATCAGGTCACTTCAGCCCTGATCAATATATTCAGGTTTCAAATAAATCCAGATAATGTCTAAATTGATTGATTCAGGTTCAAGTCAAAACAGGTTTTAGGTAATTCAGATCAGTTTCAGGTAAACCGAGCTTTAATCCCTAGTAAAGTAAAATATTTGTATGACTCTATCACCACATGCTTAACATAACCTCAATTTCATTTTATTATAGAATTTGGATCTAAAGCTAACGAGCCTGCAGGTCCACAATTCAACCCTGGAGGATTTTACTAAGCCCGCTCTAATA
>JANTFA010162482.1:0-10240 GCA_026413405.1 Phytosciara flavipes
TTTTTCGAACCTCGGCCACGCCTCCGGGTGACATCCCACACCCTCACTCCCATGGGAAAAAATGATTCTCTCAATCTTCTCTACAAACCACATGAAAATACGAAAAAAAAATGTTTGTAATTTTTGAACACCCCCTTAGTGACTTCCCCCCCTCTATACAATAATTGAAACAATTTTTACCAACTGCCCAACTCTCATAATCACACAACAGCAAATCGACATTCTTTTACCCGAAATACGAAAACTGACTTTTTACCTTTCCATTGAGTATATGAATGGTTCTTTTTCTATTGTGATCGTCTAGCACTACATTCCTCTAACATTTGATAGACATCGGTCTCGCATATGCCAAGGTATTATGATAAAAAGTGTAGAAAAAAACAGCGAATACCTCAACGAAAACTAGTCTTACCACTCAAACGACACTCCGAACAGATGGGTCGTCTATACAAATTACAAATGGTTTGAAGTTTTTGCGATATCACTCTGAGTTAGCAACAAAAAAACCTCGGTTTTTATGGTCAAAACGCGACCGGTTAACCGAAAAACCAGTTCGATTTTATCCGGTTGCAATTCTTAGTTTTGGTAAAGATAACAAATTGAAAGAAAAAGACGTCCTATTACAAAAACGACTTCTAGTGATTGCTTTCAAATTTAAACACCTACATTTCCAGTATCAGTAGAAAAATCACATTTCAGAACTTTAAATGTCAAGAATGGATGCATTTTCTAATAGTGTCTTCGTAAAATTTTGAAATTTAAATTAGTTCCATTTCTCAGTCAAAAAACACCTACAGAATAAAAGTGACGCAACTCCCTGTGAAGTGAACAGATCAACTTATCAAACATGGAATGGCCATTGAACTCTGTAAACATTTGTGATTTCTCTAGTTGTATAAATCGAGAAAACTCAAATCAAGAATAATTTCAAAATACCGTTATTCACAGTATTTTAAAAGCACCGAAAGTCATGTCAGGTCACAAAAGTAATGAAAGTCATTGTGAGTGACGAACATCGGCGATACGAAGTTTTTGCATTTCCTTTTCTAGCGGTTGAACTTGCGTCACAGACGCTACGGTAAAGCGTTGCCAATGGGTTTAATCGGAAAAATCTTCAGATATTTCTTTGAACTTTAAATTAAAGCACCAATATCCATTAGTTGAATTAACTAGTTTATAATCATAATATATTCCATAAAGTGAAAGAAACTTCCTATAAGTTATTTATGAAATACGCGAACTAAGCGTTTGAGATCACTAAGTGGAAATTTTGTCCATCGTTAGTTCAGTACAGTTTTGAGCTTAAGCTTAGTAAGCTCGTAGGTCTAATCAAAATCAAAAGATTTACGTCTGCTGTTAGCCACGTAAGCTGATTGTACAGTACATTATAGACACAAGGGTAAAATTACAAGAGTCCAATACTTGAAGTGCCGAAGTGTTCGGACAAAACCAATAATTTCCAATAAATTGATAACAACAAGTCGATATTTATCATTTCCAATAGCACCTACTTTCGCATTGAAATCAACATGCCTATCCCGAGTATTCGACCTTTAATACCAGAGTTGCAGTTAATTGCAAAAAAAGAATTGTTTGAAGACCCAAACCAAATTCAACAGAATTTGGATATATTGAAGGAATGGTTGCAAAAATCAGCTCATCTTAAAGCAAGAACTGATGACCAGTTTTTAATTACATTTCTCCGCGGCTGCAAATACAGTTCAGAAAAAGCAAAGCAGAAAATTGATATGTACTACACGTATCAAACTAATCTACCTGATATTATTGGGAGCCGAGATCCTCTTGACGACAAGATAAATAAAGTTATTAAACTCGGCGTTACGCTACCGTTACCGATTACTGGAAATTCAGGCTCACCGAGAATTATGTTCATTCGAATGAGTACATACGACCCGAGTCGTGTTAGAGTGGAAGATGTCGGGAAACATGTCATCATGTTAAACGATATACTAATGCTTGAGGATGACAATACAGCAATTGCGGGTCAAATTATGGTTTGCGATTGGGCGGGTATTACCTTGGGCCATGTTACTCAAATAACACCGGCATTCTTGAAGAAATTTATGATGATATGGCTGGACAGTTCACCGATAAGACAAAAGGGAATCCATTACATAAACGCTCCTAAAATTATCGAACAGCTGTTTGCTCTAGTGAAAAGTTTGTTGAGCGACAAATTGAAAAAGCGGGTAAGTTTCAATAGTCGTGGACTAGTTAATGAATGTCACTAAAGTCATTATGATGTTTAGCTTTACATGCATTCTTCACTGGACGCACTGTATTCTGCGGTTCCACGAGAAATGCTGCCAATGGAATATGGGGGCAAGGCTGGATCACTTCAAAGTCTAACTGATGAGTGGGAGAAAAAACTTGTGTCGCATCGTGACTACTTTTTGACTCAGAGCTCGCAGTATGGTGTCGACGAGAAAAAACGAATGGGAGCAACAAAGGATCCATTACTTGGAATGGAGGGATCGTTCAAAAAATTGGAAGTCGACTAACGAGTTGGCACTTAGATGTGCTGTGTTGGAATTTAATTTTTATTTTTAAATTGAATGTCAAAAGTAGAAAAATTTCAATAAAAATGTTTAAATCATTTTTAATTTTAATTTGTGGGTAATTAGAACAAAAAAAATTCCCAAAAATCGACCCTGATTTGATGTTTCAATGCAGTCTGTGATGTTAGTATGATTAGAGGCGTCATACGATGCGATGCGGAGCATCTAAGCGACTTATATTGTCCAACCTTTGATTACAGTATGATTTTTGTTGTCATGAAATAATTTGTAAGAAAATTAGTGAAATAAGTCAAATAGACGAACGAACGGGCTCATCGGCATCCATGCAGCCTTGGTCAACGCGAACTAGTCGAAAGCAACAATGTAAAGCAATGGACAGTCTCAGATACTCAACTAAAATATTAAAAATTCTTCCTAAAGCTCCCAATTGACTAGTACGATCCTTACAGTTACCATATTCGAAGACTCTTGAAAAATTCTGTGGAAGTTTAATTTTCCGGCTGCATTCAGAATGATTCACAAAGATTCAGCCGCGAGCATAGCAGTGATCAGCGGAAACTTAATAAATCATGAGCATTTTTTTCTTTTAACTTTTGTCAGACGATTCTACTCGTAATTCTGAGACACCTTCAGAATGTGGTCAATGTGGGCTCGTCCAGACAAAGTTTTTGCGGAATGTTTCCCGATATTTCCCGTGGTTCTAGCGATGGAGGATGAGTGGATCATTATTTTTACTAATTTCGCTAATCGTTGTCTTTGAGATCCATGCATGCAATTGTTATACTGTGCTCAGTTGTGAACTGTGCGACAAATCTTTTGTCATTTTAGGGTCGAAATTCGTAAATTAAAGGCGCCTGCCACTAATGTCGTCAACGGTAAGCCATATGACAGTTTTTCACTGAACTATTCCAGAAACGAACGCAATCAATGCTCTCCAGGCATGAGTGGTCCTCTCAATAGAGTTCTGAAACAGAACAGTGTACCACACAAATATTTGCACTGTAAAAAGAGTGTGGATAAAATTTTATACAAATGAGTATACTCTATTTGACAGCTGACTACGATCACACTTCAATTCAATTGACGCCGTAAGTGTTTTTGAATTGAATTTTTAGTGAACGAGTCGACGAGAAAGTGAACCAAAAAATATATTTCGACGCATAGCTTGTATGAAAAGGGCGACCTAACGCTGCGTCAGGAAAACTACACACTCTTTGCATTTTTGAATTTGTGGCACACTTACGGTGTGAATATTGCTTGCGTTGACAACTGTCAATCGGCTTTTTGCAGAGATTAAAAAATAAGCTTACAAGCACAAAATTGCAAGGACTCATACGGGGCGGACAAAATCAATTTTATAGAATACATAATAATGACAAAAACCATGCAGTGCTAATGATCTAGATTTATTGTATTAACTATTTTGGAACAGTTAGTAGTGTGCACTGTTACTTCCTCCCCAAGGTGTCGCCTCACGCCAAATTGGAAAGCGCGAAAACTTTCCAGATCGCAAGTATTCAAAAATGCGCGGCAAGCTCTCCATTCTCCCAATAAATTCAATCAAATTCGGAGTGGCCGTTAAACAGTCCTTAACAAAGAGTCTGTTAAAATCCAGCAAATCATAAATGATAAAATCCACATAAGTCAGATAGTCTCCAGCGAAAAACTTGTTATCGCCGAGAAAGGTTGAAAAACGCTGAAAAAATCATATGAACCGTTATCAATGCAATCAAGTAAAATCAATCAATACTACCTGTAGTTCCGGTCCGCAATGATCTTTATACAAGGTACGCAATATCTCATAGTTACCAGTATGAGTGACTTGACCAAAAAATTCACGGAAATCAATAGCCTGCTGTTCAATTAATTCAACTTGCAACAGATCCTCATCTTTCGGGTACAAGGCATACTTGCGCGCCAAATAGTGCATAATAACAGTAGATTGCGTGATCTTAACGTCACCGTCCAGCAGATACGGTAAATTGGGAAAATGCAGTCCCAGCTGTGAACGATCTCGTTCCCATTCGGTTTTTTCGAATTCAGGACCTTCTCCGATAGGATATTGTTTGTCGATGTATTCAACATTTTTATACTCAAGTAGATACTTAATGGGTGTAACAAAACCACGATACTCCCAATAACCCACTGTGATAACCATTTTTTCGCGGTATTATAGAAGACAAACTTAATGGCACCCTGTGTGAATGGCAACTGTTGTTTTCATTTTTAATGAATATAGACAAAAATTCGATTTCCACATTTGAGAATGAGTTTCGAATAAAAAAGAGATAAGCTTGCGCATTGCGTGTTTAGTTAAGTGTATTTGTTTAATTGAGATTGATTAGTATAATTCATCAGTCGTGCGATAGTGATAACAGTGCTTCGCTTCGTACGAACTTCTATACAATATCTGAATTTTTTCGATGCACTCAGACTACTTGAACACATTTAATAGACATTTATCTATATCAAGACAGGTGGGAAGGTACTTTTAGCACTAGATACGTCAATCGGAGACGAAGCCGAGGTCGACAAAACATTATGTGCGATGAAATGCCGGCATATCTACTTATTTTCGCAACTTCAGAACACCTTGATATTTCCAATGCAAAATATTACCTTGCTTCCTACCAATATTCACATGAGAACAGAAGTTTATGTGAACAATCAATAGAAGTTTTCCCAGTATAGGACTTGCGTCTCAGAGCCTACACTCATGTGGCGCCACGATGGAGATTCGAGATCAATTTTTTTGCTGATTTATAGTAGATTATTGAAGCGGCTGATAAATGACGTATTATATAACTGTTGTTTGTATATACAAGAATGCAATACAAACAAGGAATTATGTACCGAAGCGAAGCTGGAATTATGTACCTCTGAAAATAACCGATAAATTATCTTTTTGTTTTTTTTTAACTTTTGGTTCGTTTTAAGCTGTGCACCTTTTGAAAGTAACCTTCTAGTCTTTTTAAGCCTGTGACAAGAAATTTCAACTTTACAATGTTTACAAAATCATAGGATTTGAGAGTTGACAAACGGTGTAGGTTAAAAAAAAGCCGAAAAAGGAAGTAGTGTCAATTCCTTAAAAATCTTCATTATTCCAAAAATTTCAAACGGACTAAAAGCTTTCCAATCACCAGATAGGGCGAATCATTTTGTCTTATTGCGACAAAGATAAAAGCGCGAATTCCAAAAGTAAAAATAAAAGCAGCTCAAGTTTAAGGATATTTTGATTTAAATTTTATATTTTCATCTTTTGTTTTCTTTTGCAATAAATATACTTACACAATACAAATGTATGGTAATAATAGGAGTAAATATCAATATGGAATGCTTGTAAAAACCAATTTTTCAAAAGTATGAATCGAATATGTAAATATCATAAAATCAAAAGAGACAACATGTTTCAATTTTTAGTAAAAGTTTGATTTTCATTGTTTTTTCTTCTCTCATTTCTTCCTTCTCTTTGTAAATCGTTAAGTTACAAAATTTTCTATTTTCTTTAGTAAAATTGTGCGACCTAATTATATGTCGAAAAAAGCTTCACCTTATACAGCAATGCACATCTCGAATTCCCGGTTTCACTTTTCTTAATCTCTTTTTAGACCCGTACGACGTACTAGGGTCTCATGCCTTTACTCTTACATTTGTAACACGTCGATTTCGAACCACTGACCCCTGAGTAAGGGCAAACCTTCTGGGGTCACCCCTGGATGCCAAATCAACATTTAAAAAAATGTCCGTCTGTCTGTCCTCACGATAACTTGAGTAAAACAAAACCAATCTTGATGGGACTTTTTTCCTCCAGGCTAACTTCGAAGATGAGCTATCACAATATATTATCGGTGGTTTTGCTCGTAAAAAGCTCATACAAATGATGGTACAAATGAAAGGTATTGATTACACCAATCCAGTTTGTGTTTGTCAAAATCGGATCTTGTTCTCAGAAGTTAGAGCCTAATTTGGGCCTAATTTGAGCTACTCGGCCGTACAGCGGAGGTGAAGTTTTTTGTCGATATCTCGAGTAAGTTTCAACCGATTTTCATGATCTTTTTTTGTTCGTAAGGTAAAGACGATCGTGAAGTGATAATACTGTTTTTGGTGACCTAAAGAAATGGTCGCCAGCCGCCATTTTGAATTTTAGTGTTTTTTGCCTGTATTTCGAGTAAATTTCATCCGGATTTCGTAATTTTTTTTTGTTTGAAGGTAATGACGACCGTATAGCGGTAAAACTGTTCTCGGTGACGAAAGAAAATGTCCGGTAGGAGTCATTTTGGATTTTAGTGTTTTTTGTTTATAATCTCAAGTAAATGTCTTCTGACTTTGATGAATTTTTCATAGAGTTCAGTTTACAAATGAGACTTCGGACGGGGCTCTCGAAATTGCTGTGAGCAATTTTAACAGGGGATGAGTTTAAATAAACTGATTTAAAGATAACATTGCAGAGCAGTACTTTAGAACTATATGCCGCGCTCTACTCGTACGGGTTCTCCTTGTGTTTTGGTTTTACTTCTCTCATTTCTCCATGTAGCATCGTTATAAAAAAATGAAAGATATAGGAGAAATATGAGATTTGGAAATGGGAACGGGAATTTCAGATGTGAATCACTGTAGACTAAAATTTTCTTAAATATTTACTTTTACGATCGTTCATTTGGTAAAGATTTTGTTTTCATGTCAACTATAGTTTTCCAATTTACCTTCTTCGATTTTAATTCTTGCAATAAGTAATGTTTGTTTTTCATTCTATAAAGTCTTGCTCAGATCTGGTTTCTATATAATTCATAAACAGTTTTTCATTTTTGCTTTCTGCCACGCTACATCAACTTTAGGCCTATATATTGACTTACATACGCTCATACTTTTTGCTTTTCATTGGTTTTGTTGTCCAACTAAAGGCGGTCGCTTTCTCTCTCTTATTCTATTTTTTATTACAGCGCCATCTAACAAAACCGGCATTTGCCACATGAAAAATGTTGGATAAGCTTTGAGTAAACACTAGACTAACATTTACGAAGACCAGGTCAATAATATTTTCTCTGTTCTCTGACTAAAATTTACTTTTCTCTCTGTACCGGTTCACTTTTAAGTATACTCATCAAACAACCTCATTTTCAATCTGAACAATTATTACTTCGGTGAATTGGGTTTTGTATGGAAGCTTGGCCATTGAAGACGGTAAAATAGAAACAGTTTCTTATGGAAGTTATACTCGGAGGGAATTTGCTGCATTTTTTGGAACTTTTAGGGATAACATTTTTTGGGTCGGTAGTTTTCAACGACGACAATTTTGTAATTACAGCCATCTGCCGGCACATGGCTGTAATTACACGTAAGGAATTGTTATTGCAGTGACAGTGATTTGTAAAATACCCTTATGTAACAGAATAGTTAGATGCCAAGAGAGTACATTTCACACTACGCAGCGAATTATAAGAAAATGAAATTTCATTTGTTCAGCTTCGTTTCAAATACGCCGATGACTTACTATTGACGCTTTCTGACAGTTAAGAAGAAAAAAAATCGTCTGACTATTCAAAGTAATCTTTGAAGCTATCTTTTGCCTTTAAAGTTCTTCAAATAATTTTTCAAATTCAAGTTCTTTCAAAAATATTTAAAGAGCTAAGAATTCTTGCCCGGGAATCTTAGTCGAATCTTCGTCCACTTATGACGTGATTTGTCTTGGTAAGATTGTTGTTGAAAAACTTTTCTGGTTACAGTGGTTTCACTTAAGAGTCAATTTGCAAAAACTTCGAACAAGTTGTATACGAATGTTGTAAAACTTTGTAAATGAAAGATCATAAGAGAAGTTTGCAAGTCATTTGAGCCTAGGCGAAACTTGACCAGCAAGCTTTCTCAGCTCTTTTATTTTGGAAATGTTGTAGTAGTTCTCAAAGAAGTAAAAAATGTTGATCAGATGAGGAAACATAAATAGTGATTTTGGTAAGCGTTAGAATACGGCTAATCGGCCAATTTCACATTTCAATTTTTCGCAGCCGGAAGATGACATAAAGCCGGTTTTTGACATCTTTGGGGGGACTAGAATTTTTTGTGGATGTGTGGTTCATTTCTGATCACAGCGAATCGACCACCCCTTAACATTGAAATTTTGGAGATTTTTTCTATTAAATCCGGATTATGACCAAATGATGGCCCTGCCAAGCTAGGTATATGGTGTCGTGGATAGTAGGAACCCTTACCTGTCCATTGGTATACTTGGCTTTCGTGCATGTCGCTGGAGTTTTTTTTAAACGCAGTTTGAAAATTTGGGTTTTTTGACACGAAAACGTCTCTTAGCTCTGGTACACGAAAGATACCGAACATTTTAAATGTGCAGCATGTGAATCTTCAATGGGCCCACCAACGACCTAAACTTCTCGGTATTCTCCGAGATATAGGTCAAAAACGGTTTTGACCACCCCAGTGCAGACCATTTCTTGACCTGTTCTATCATGAAAACAAAGTCGTTTCAAGGCTGAGTCTTACTCGACAAGTTCCCGAGGACCAATCACTGCCTACATCTCAAAAATCGCCGATGGCTCGCTTTGAAGTTGTTCGAAGTTATTGTAGATTGACTCTTAAGATTTATCCCGTTGAGACGAAAAATACGTCACATGTTTCGGAAGTTCAATAGATATGAACCAACGTCATATTTATCCGTTTGAGGGTTTTGGCTGGATTGAAAAAATTAGGCTCAATGGATGAAATTTCATTTTTCTTATAATTCGTCAAAATGCGGCATGTCTGTTTTCTGCATTTTAGTATTCAAATTCAGCTTCAAATAGTCGAAATAAAAGAAAAGTAGTTTCGCTCCAATCGATTGGGACGCCTGTCTCATTCCAATTTTATCATTCCTACCTGGGTCATTATTTCCTATCTCTATTTTTGTTGACGTTCTGAATGGATAATTACAAAGCGTATAAATATGGAGACTTTCAACGGAAAATGATAATTTACAGTAAAATTACAATTTCATTACTAATTAATGTGATTTGTAAGGACAATGTTCTACAAATATAAATTAAAAAATTCACTAAAATTACTGGTAAAATTTCAATTTGACTGAATCGGTTGTACACAATTGCTTAAAGTTTATCTTTCGCGGCTCCGATTTATATAAATTTTTTATCTCTATATTCTCCTATCAACTAATATCTTGAAGTGTTGCTCGCTTCCTACTTTTATTTGTATATACATTCACATTACATTGTCCATATTAAATATCGAGTAAATAAAGCATTTCTCTTTTAGACTAAAAGTTACCAGAGTGTAATAACGTAATAAGTATCTTTTAAGTTCTACTTTTGGTGAATGATGAAAATTGAATTTGAAAAAGTGGGGGGGGGGGGATTTTAATTTTGGGATTTACACATCTAATTAATTTTGTATTTTTGATTTAACAAACCATTATTTTCTACTAAAACTTTGATTGATTTTTGTTTTTTCCAACTTCATTCTTTGCTTTTTTCGTTTTGTAATTCCTATTTTAAACATGTTTTAATCCGTCAATTGTGCTGTGTCGTAATTATCCTATTCACTATCCAACACGATAAAAATTTGTTCTGCAACATTTCAAGGTCTCTTGAGAAGTCCGAACGTCATTATTTTTAGACTCGTACGAAGTACAAGGGTCTCATGCCTTTACTCTTACGTTTGTAACACGTCGATTCCGACTCCCGGAGTAAGGGCAAACCTTC
>JANTFA010162493.1:0-10240 GCA_026413405.1 Phytosciara flavipes
GTTGCTGAACATATCGTTCCTTGTCCCAAAAAAAAAAAAAAATTTTTAATTTTTTGTTGTGCGGACTTGCGTCACGGCGCTTACACTAACGTGGCGCCATGATGAAAATATGCTTAAAATTGATCAGCTAGGATAGATTTCAAGCTTTGAGATGAGATCAGGGACCTCAGGCACCGATATCGTCAACTTGCCCTGAATCTTTGTTCGCCGAGATCAAAAATAAAGAAAAATCGACTAAACTAAAAAAGACCCGGTTCGGCGACTTTCATTTTTGCATTAGGCGTGATGATTAACGGAATCGTTGTCATGCCGAAATGCACCAACTTCAAATATCTTGGCTCTGTGAATCGTGTCAAGGGCAAAATCTACCCAACGGTGGTGTTGGTACTACATGTACTCACTTAGGGCTCAAAATGCTGGACTATGTATGGAAAATTTGGAAGAGAAAGAACCCATCGTCGAAAAAGTCAAATTCGACAGAATCGAATGGTTTGCTAAAGTCTACTCCCACGATGGACAGCGAGAAAAGTTTTTTCGATAGTGAAAGGGGAAGACCAAAGCACAGTTGGGCTGGCCAAATGCGGCAGCGACGAAATCGATTCGGGCTAACACAAGAAGAGGAGAATGAAATTGCGAATGCAAGGCCCTTAACACGATCAATGAAAAACACATACCGGCCATGAATTAAATTGAATATTTAAACATTAATTCGAAAGAAAATCCTCAAGTGCAAGAAAATCGAATAAAAATCTAATACAACTCCAACCAGAATCGATTTTTTTTCTAATGTCAGAAATTGATTGACAATTCACTCAACTGCTGTAGATTAAAAATGATTTGTTTCGGCCATTATCAGCGTACTTGTAGGACACCATCAGCTGACTCCACCTATGTCAAGATCCTTGGAAAGCGACCAGAATCATTGGAATGATCTTATTTCACAAACCGTCGCAAAAACATTTAAAACTTTTTATTTGAAATAAATTACGTTTTTAAAACAAATTGTGCTTGATAAATAACATAATAACAACGTTTAAATAGAATGGCCTCTCTCTAGAACTTCTACATTCACTTCACTTTACTTCCCATTAAGCTTATCTTGAATCTGTTGCAGACTCATTCCTTTCGTTTCGAATACCATTATCAATGTGAACGGTATCGCTGCGGCGCAACAAATTGTAAACAACCAAAACGCCCATGACAAGCCAATAATTGTTGCTAGCGCTGAGAAATACAGGGTTATAAAGAATCCCATTATCCAACAGGTCGAAGCTACTAATGTCGAAGCGTAAGATTTAACATTTGACGGAAACATTTCACCAAGCACAGCCCAAGGTAGTGGTCCGAAACCGAGGCAGTAGAGGATGATGTAAAGGACCAGTGCCGCAATCGGAAGCCATGATATTGACTTTGCTGTTTCGGGATCATTATCACTGAAATAAAAGTACAGACCCAACATTCCCATGGATAGGCACATAGATGCCGCTGATATGAGTAACATTATTCGCTTTCCAACTTTTTTGACAACGATCGGAGTTAGGCCACTAGCCACCACTTGAACAATGCCTGAAGTGGGAAATTAACGGTGAAAATAATGGAAAAACGATGTCGCAAAGACTTGAAATGACATACCGATTATGATAGTGGCAATTTCAGGTTTCAAATCACTGCCAGTTTCTTTGAAAATGCGTTGAGAGTAGAATAAGATAACATTGATACCAGACAATTGTTGGAATAGAATAAGTCCTGCGCTCGTAATTAAAGCTTTGAGATTTCCTCTAGATCTAAATAAATCTAGTGGAGATGCCGCGTTTCTCATGGACTCTTCCATCGATGCTTGTATGTCTGCTAATTCGTCCTGCACTCCTTCGCTACTTTTACCGCGCAGAAATTTCAACGCCTCAGTAGCTTCCTTCTTTTTACCTTAAATTATCGTCCATAAGAATTGAATCTCCACACTCCATCATCTTCACCGAATTTACCTTTTGATATGTAATAATGCGGACTTTCTGGCATGAAAAAGAAACCCACAGCAAAAAGAATCTGTACAGCCAGACAGGTGTATTGTAGAACATAGTAGCTAACAAACGGGCCAATAGCGTACACGTACAGTATGCCCGTTACAATGAAAAGTTGCATGAACGAACCAAGCGTGTCTCGTGTATCGTCCGAAGCAATTTCCCCCATGTACATGGGCAGAGCTGTCATCACAAAGCCAACACCGAACCCCTAATCGTCGGAAAGAACATTTCGTAAAAAAATTCATATTTCATGACGCATAGCAATTTACTTGAACTAATCGAGCTGCGTACAGTTGTATCACAGAGCCAGCAGTTAAGAACAAAATTGAACCAAGTGCAAAACCCAGGGTACTTGAAAGCAATGTCCACTTTCTGCCGATTCTGTCGGCTAAGGGACCGGCAACGAATGGAGCTGATGAGAGACAACAAATGAAATTTCACGTATAACTCAAAAAAATTCTTGTTCAGAATAGATACCAATTAAAGCACCCAACGGCACCAGTGCTCCGATCCATGATAGTTCCTGATCTGCAGGTACACTTGATAAAGGAGTGTCAGTGAGTTGTACGTCTTTAAGTTTTGATTCAACAGGTGACGTCCACCCAAGCGCCGTTCCGACAGCAACGCTACCTAAATTGACTGTAAAATTGGTTTTTGTTTAGTGTTGATGTTAGTGAATTCTCATTTTTTTAAAAATCTTCTTTTACCAAGCACCGCTGTCAGAAAAAGTTTAACTTTGCTTCCTTCCTCCATTCTATATTCGTTAAATCTGCTGGTTTCAGAAGCACCCACAGCTTGATAGTTATGTTCAGATGAACTCATTGACCATTAAGCCGACCTGTGACGTGAAATGAATCAATTTATTCTTTTTGAAATGAGTGTGAAATTTACATTAACCCGTGGAATATCCATGTAAAATGGCAAAAAGAAAACACATTTTATGTACTGTAGTACGGATATGTTCATTTTACGTGCGTAAATATGCATTTGAATGATTGGTCAGATAGCTACAGTACATAAAATCTTGTTCATAAACTGGAATTTTGAGCATACGAACGGCTTCGCCGCGGCTTGACAATTTTCACATCTCCTGCTATTTCGGCAAAAGTTGGCAAAATAGCTATTTTGAATGAAAGAAATTTTGGAGAAAGTGTCTGGTGAAAACCGCCGAATTTGACGTACAAAACAACCGAAATCGAGGCGAAAGTTTGTCTCACCCGTATAAGATACTGTTCGTAAATGTCGTCACGCCATAAGGGGAGATTCAAGCAAACATGACGGCGCTCACAAATTTGGCTCACGATAGACGAAGGGGTGCTTGACGAAGGGGTGAGCAAAGCCCTGGCTTGTATGACGTAGTCGAATTTTGCATTGAACGTGGTGTGTCCACCAATTATCTGATTGGAGGTGAAGATGTGTCGAAAAGAGTTTATGAACGGCGGCTACGACTTTTTTTTAGGAAAAATCTAATTCAAAATCACTTGTCTATGGCCTCAAATTACGCAATTCACATTAATTATTCACCAACAAACTATCGTTGTTAAAACAATAGGAATGATGTAAAAAATTCTAGAGAAAATTAAAAATTTGAACTAAAGTCGATCGAAACTTGAAACAAAAATTTCGGTCCTTTGCACTTATCAAAATAAAGATAGAAAAACAACCGAAGATTTTAGAGGCACATCTTCAATTAGATACTCACAAAATTATTATTGCCGACCGTCTAATAGTAATTTGTGCAACTTGTTCTTAAATGCTATGTTTACTAGTTCTGAAGTGAAAAAAGTAAATCACACATCTCTACAACCATTTATAAAAAAAGATAAAATTTATGTAACCACGCCGAACGACGCCGCATAACAGTATATTACGATGCCACATTATATAAACCATTATGCAGATCAGCTCATCATCATAATGTTCGAAGACGGTGAACCTCAGATGCCTGTAACGCTGTTACAGGGTACGGACAAGACAGTGTCATAAAGTATTTACATATAGTTTTATCGCACTAGTGCAATAAAGTAATCGGTGGAATCTATCTTCGTTACGTAAAACGTTGTTTGCACCGAGGTGAGATGTTTCATCATAGTATATGACGATATGTTATGATCGTCGTCTCCATCTCTGGGTCACAATTTCACATCACAGTAATGAATACTTCATTATGCGAGCCAATAAAAGGTGGTTCATCACTCACTATAAACGTTGTTTGAATCTTGGTGAGAGGTCCTAGCGAAATTAGCTCTAAAATCGAGCTGGAATTTCCCATTTTTCCCTTTGTGAATGACCGATTCTCCACAAGAACACGAACATCGATTCGTCGAACTTTTTGAAGAGCAAGAGGTCAATTCAGGTAAAACCAATTCCAGAAAACGATGAGAGGAAATAGAAATTTTCTCACCTGAATTGGCCCCAGACAAAATCGTCATGTTGCCTAGGTATATTTCAGATAATAAGTTCATTCACATCACACATGTTGAATTTAGAAACTTCGTTGAATTCATAATTTTTTCAGCAGGTGACTAAAATATAGCCCAGGTTTTAATCGTAAATTGTTTTTGAGTTCCTCTAACATTATAAATTGATTTTCTATTAGCAAAGAACTTACGATAGTTTTTCACATTCTATCGTGAACGCCCCCAGAAAGCACTAATTAGCACGAACGTGTGCCTATGCATTTTACGTGAACAATCAAAAATCGAAACGTTTTGTTTTTAATTGCAATCATTACTACGCTCAATTGTAGCATTAAAAACTGATTTTGTTCTGAATGAAACGAACTGTTTCCAATTTTTTATTGAAGCGAGGAAAACACAGTCCCACATTTTACTTCTGTGCATTTTGCAAATGTGAGAGTGAGTCTCGTTAAAAATTTATTGGAAATTTTATATTTTCTTGACTTGTGGCAACTACTGTTAATTTCAGAGATAACACTCAGTTTACTCCAGTTACTCATTATAACGATTGAAAGCAAATATTTATTATTATTTTATGAATGATGTGTCGCCTGTAATGATTATATGCACCGCACAATTACCGCGTCCTCCATCAAAATGAATACTTAGGCACGTCTAGGCAAAATTCGTATTTAAAAATTCAACGCCATGGTTCCTAGTAATGAATTCTACCTTGTTCACATAAATCAAATGCTTTATTTTCAGAAAGAAATTCAACAACCCAATGGTTACGACATTCATTCACTATGCAACTGCTGTTTTATGTTAAACTAAGAAATTAAAATATTTCCGATTGCACTAAATATCCGTAAACAAAAAAAGAATCTCCAACCTATTTCGAACAGCAGTGATTCTGTTACACTCTTCTTCTCTTTTATTTCGACTGATTGGTAGATTATCTGATACTATCCCATAAATACGCCTCAGTTATTTGCATTTTCAAATTCAACAGTACTGGACCGTTTGTATTGTATACCTTATTGGGGATGCTCGATGGAATTTAAATTCTGATTTACATTTGTATTGTGCTGTGATTTGTGATTGAAATCATCGAAATTGCTTATCGGTTGATCGTGACTATGTAAGAAGCAGATCTCGGTACATTAGATAACTAAAGATTGAAAAGTCAGGTGTGTGGTGTGATATGATTTTGCTTTAAGTCTTAGTGTCCTCACAAAAATCAACAATTTGAAATAATAACTCAATGAACGACTTAAATGATTAGGGGCCATACACAAATGACGTCACATTATTTTATAATATTTTTGACACTGCATCCCCACCGCAAATTTGGTAGAACCGTCTTTCTTTTTTGGACATCCTTTCCCAGGTTATACACTGAGGAGTTCATGCCATCCGCTATTTTTTCAAGTAAACGGTGTCACACCTTTCACATACAAAAATACTCACCAGAGCCGAGTTTGCATGGCGTGGTGAAATTTTTGCGTGAAAAGTGGTGTGGCAGCCTGTTTGGCAAAATCTCCTATGTGTATAGCCTTGACCCTTTCTACTCTTATTGCTTGACGCCATTTGTGTACGGTACCTGAATGTCCTAATCCTCAAATTCTTGCTGGTTACTTTTCGGCACCAACTGACCACGGAGTCAGCGAATATTTTCAGAAATTTGTCGTCACAAATAGAGCCAAAGTTGAAAAACTATTTTCAATTCATATAACCGACATCGTCGAACTTGATCGTGGGAATGGTTTACGAAATTACCGTATTGGCGCTTACGGCCAGTCGGACTTCTGTCGAATTCTCGTAACTTGAAAGCTTACTCAACGGATTTGTAATATTTACAAAACGAGCTTTCGTTCACTGTTCAACATTTTGCCAAGTCCCAAATTTCGTTTTCCAGGATAAGAAAACTCGATGAAGCTCAAATTGTGATTTTATTTCTGCCAAATATTACGCTTGCCACATTTTGCGTAAAAATTGTTCAAATGTGAAACCGCCCAAATTTGTTAAAATCCTTCAAATGTAGCGTGACAGAAGACCGAGTTGCTGGAAGCGCCACTCGTGATATTACTCCAAAGTATCCACATTTTCTCGATCAATTGATATGTAGCTTGTCCAAGACTCAACACTCAAAGCTTAAAATGTTCTTTGAAAATTCAGTTCTTTTGGTTGGTCGAGTCTTTCTTGTTAAAATACTTTGCGTCAGAACAGAAATTTGAACTGTACGCATAAAATGTAATGATGAATTATGGATTTTTAGTCTCACAACGTTATGAGTAGAGTTCCGATGGGAAAATCCGATGAATTGATAAAGAAAACTTGAGCAAAGACGAAACGTAAAACCCGAAACAATTTGGGAATGGGATTTGGGGATTTATGTAAGAAAAAGACGTACCTACTCGCAATAAAATTCTCGTTAATTATGTTGATGAATGTTAAAGTGTATCAATGATGGGAGATTATGGGGTTGAAAATAGAGATTGGGATATTCCTTTAAATAGACCACTTTTATCACTGAAAGTACTGATGACAACAAAAACACGGTTAGAATGGAAAATGCACCGAATTTTATGTTGATGTTTTATTCAAATGGTATACCTTAGACCGTTTGGAAAAGAAAACCGCAGGCCGTTTGAAAGTACGCACGCGAATTGTAAACTGATTTTAAAATTCAATTTTAACATCTTTAAATATAAGAACTTTGTCAACGCTTTATCTATCGAACTACTCAAGATTGGGATTTTTTTGCTTTTGCAGAAAATAGTATTCAAGGTGTGCGCTATCCACTTGAATCTAATGTTAAAATTCCTAATTCATTAATGGCAATCGGCGTAAATATTTATTTAATTAGTTTCATTGTTTTTACCATTTTTAAGTCAGTCGCTTGGCGCTAAGTTGATGTGTGTGGAATGTATGACTCAAGTTTAATTGTCCGAATATTTCTGACTAAGTCACCGGAAATTCAGTTCCTTTTCCAGTTAAAAGGCTGAATGTTCTTTTTTCGGCCTTCTTCCAATTAAAAATTCAAAAATTCTCAAATGTTCTACAGTTACTTAGCAGTAATTATATCACGAACTGTTATCACTGTACTTGAGATTTATATGAAAATGAAAACCACTCTGACCATAGAATCTAATTCTATATGCAAGTGCAAGTGTAGCGAAAAAAATGTATTAAAACTAAAAACAAATATTGAAATGCTTCCAACAAGGTGAAATTATTATGTGAAACTGTCTTTTGAATTTTGCATTTGAAATTATTACGTCGCGCCGTCGTCGGTGGTTTGATTATATCGCTGCTCGATTTTATCAAAACACACGTACAGTGAAGTCACAATTAAGCGAATTGAAGGTTTGAATGAAATATTTGACTGGAATTTCTAATAGCCCCATCGAACATTGTCCAACATAGAGAGTTACAATTGACAGAAATGATGAATGGTATGGTGGCGTAACATTTATCCTTTAGTTGCCGGGACATCACTTTTGTGAATATGGGAACCTTTCTTGCGGTAAAGTAATTTTAGTACACGGTAAGAACCCAGGTCGGTGCATACAACAAAACTTAATAACAATTTTTCTCTTCGTTCCTCGATTAAATTTATGTTCTAAAGTTAGTCACTGACTAAATTTGAGTCGTAAGACGACTCTGTTACGCATCAAAAAGATTGTAATTTTAGTGAGTTTAGACATTCAACTATAAATTCACGCATTAAGCTCATCAAAAATACTACAAAACATCGGGTCAATCTAGCCCCATAGTACAATTCGGTAAAGTATTGCAAAGTATTCACTTTGAGTGGCCAGAGAGATGTTGATACGGCTACTGGGACTGGTCATCATGTTTGCATATCTCTGTAAGTGGCAGATTCGTAGAAATGCAAATGTTAGAACATCCTTTTTACCTCCGGGTGTCCGCTATTGATACTCAACGGTCCGCTCATGCTAAATCTCAAAAATCAAGAAAATCATTAGTCAACGGACGACTAAATAATAATGTCGGGCAAATTTCTGGACACGATGTGGAATATGTTTATTAGGCGGCATTGATGGGAAGACATTCACGCCGTAAGTGCGCCCCAAAATTTGAATTTTTAGCGAACCGATGAATGAACAAGTGAATCGAAAAGTAAATTTCAACGCACTCTAATATGAGAATATCGCGAGTATAGGTCATACAACGCTGCGTTTGCGATCCAAATCTTGCGTTTCCTTTTAAATTTCGAGCGGACTTACGGCGCGAATTGTGTGTGATACTATCCTAGTATGGTCTGTGTTGCATACAACATTTTATCGAATGGAATCGAAGAGAATCGTATAGTATAATGTTTTTAAGACGTGTTTTTATCGCACTGGTGCCATAAAAACCCTTGCAAGTCATTTATCGCATTGGTGCGATAAAATAAGTGCATACGACATCGCACACAGGAGGCGTAAGTTGCAATTATCATCATTGAATTGCATAATATTAATACAGTCCTAGCAAAGTAGTTCGGCAACGCAGCGTTCCGGTGAAGGGCTTGAGCTTCAGCGATGAATTCACAACATTTCGGCTAATTTATTTGTTCGTTGCATACTGTAGAGTGTTCACGTTAAAAACTTTGAAAAATATTTCGTTTTAATTTTGGGGCAACTATTTCGACCAATGAAACTAGAGACAAGGTATGACCAATCATTTGAATTTGTATGAACCGGAGGACATACGCATTTTGCTAGGAATTTTACATTTTCGCATCGAACGAACTCATTCGTAAAAGAATTCTTCATAAAATTAAAGGATGAGTTCGTTTGAGGCTACAAAAATACAAAATCCGTATGTCCTTCGGCTTGTACGACTTGGTCATGTCTCCACTTTCATTCCAGAAGTACTCCGTTCTAAAATCACAGATATAAAAGGTTTTGTGCTCAACGAAGTCGAAAGCGTACAGTCTATATTGTCGATCCACTCCACTTTAAAGGCATTGTCAATGTGAATTTTTATCACCTCCCGCACTTTAAATCAGTTTTTACACACTTCACTGTAAGGTCAATGTAAAGGTATAGTTCCGCTATTAGCTACTGGAAAAATACTGATGCTTATTTTCATTGTCAAGGAAAATTTTTTTTTGATTAATTTGAAAATAAAATTTTATGGATGGCCGTTGCTAATATTCTTTTCGTACATGGAAAGAAACGGCAAATTGTTCACACGACTTAATTCTGGTGTGAATTTTCATGCAATCTCATTATGTGTGTGTGCATACATGTTGTGCATGCATAATGCATTTGAAAATTGTCGTTAAGTTTATTTGTCTGATAAGTTACCTACATTAATTCGGAAAATGTTGATTGGTTTATAATTGCACTACTAGGCGAATTCCCGTCAGAATTCAGTGAAGCAGGAATGGGTGATTTTTCGGTCCAAAATTGCAGATCACTAGAGATCCTTGAATTCTAGAAAAAATGGATGATTTTCAGCCCAAACGAACATATGAAAGATCCATTCAAGGATTCCTTGTGAAAATCTTATAGATCCATACTCTTTAGCGAAAGACTTCAGGCGAGATCAAATGGAAATTTGAAAAGCAAATGCAGAGGGAAGCCTAGAAACACCACAAGTTCATATTTGTTCACCCACGTAATCGCTCAATCATAATTAGAATGCTAAGGCGCACATACCTACGGTGTGTGATATTCAATGGAACTAGTAAACACTTTAGATGAATTAAATCGGCAATTGAACAGAAAAACATAAGGGGGACCCGTACGAGTAGAGGACGGTATATAGTAAGGTGTCTATAGAACTACTCTGCAATGTTTCTTT
>JANTFA010162504.1:0-10239 GCA_026413405.1 Phytosciara flavipes
TTTGTCGATCTGAGTAACAACAAACTAACGAATCTTCCGCCGAACCTGTTTCACAATTCACATCAACTGAAAACGGTCTTGATCGCCAACAATGAACTGACCGACATCGATATGAATGCATTCGTTGGCCTGAAAAAGTTGATCAAATTGTGTCTAGCCAAAAATCAAATTAAGAAGTTGCACGCAGATACTTTTAAGCCGTTGAAACAGTTGAAATTTCTGTCGCTTGAGGAAAATAATTTGTGGGTGGTCTGTGAGAAAATATTTTGTGAACAGTGCAATTTAGAGGAGCTCAATTTAAGCAAAAACAAAATATTCGTCATCCATCCGCATGCGATGAAATATTTGAATTGCCTTGTGAAACTCGAATTGAAGGACAATCAACTGACGCACGTGTCAACGGAACTGTTTCAGAATTTATTGGCGCTAACGGTTTTAGATTTGTCGAATAATCGGTTCCTTAATTTAAACTCTGATCCCTTCATAATCCTCGTTAGTCTCAAAATTTTACGCTTAGAAGGTAATCCACTGACTGAGGATCTAGAGAAGATGTTTCAAGTGTTTTCGGAATCAATTTGGGAACGATGGCTTGCTAAACTGGCTAGCGATGAGAATGTAATTAAAGTGAAAGGATAAGACTGCTTCGTTATTATATCAAAAGAGTTGCTAAATCGCAAAATTGTTCACAACTTTTCTGTTGCTACAAACGCCTATGTAAAGGCAAAGCTTTTGTAATGGCTCCACCATCACCACTATGGTACACTATGTGGAGTAGATGGAATTTGTACCAAAAACTGAATTACTTTCAAATGAAAAGTATTAAAATTGTAATGCCAAAAATTTTGGTTTTTCTTTCATTCGTTGAGAAATATTTACCGAAAACCAAGAAAGCGGAGATCCCTCACTTAATAGTCTCTAACTTCCGAGCCCCTGATCCGATTTTGACAAAAAGAATTCCTGGAAGAGTGTAGTCAATACCATTTATTTGCACCATCCATAAAGCAATATAAGCAATCAGTACAACAGTTCCCGGACCGGAGCTTTAGGCCGTTATGACATTAGGCGAAGAACTTACTCTGATGTGATCTGTGTGAAATTGAGTAAAAGACGTTTCTGTTGCAAAGTTTCAAATTTGAGATTAAAAAAAGTAGCAGACTCGACCATAAGACTAACGGAATGCTTGTCGCCTAAGACTTGGACACCTGAGGCTTTTTCTAATGGTAAGTTATAAGTAAGTCGAAACTTTTGTTTTATAATGCCTATTAGAGACTGCCACTGTCAACTGCAATCAACATGAAATGTCGATAGAAAACAAAAGTTGTTGTTGTCATGGAAAGAATAGCAGTGGAGTTGAGCGGGACACATTGCAAGGAGGACAGATGGACTTTGGACAAAAACAATCATGGGCTGAAAACCACCGTACACAAGATCTAGAGGCAGACCAATAGAGAGGTGGACGAATGTAAAAGAAAAAAGGTCCCGACTGGTATTTTATTAGCTGTTCATATCTGTAGTGGATGAGTAAGTTTACTCATGCATGTGAATAAACCGGCCTGTTACTGATTATATACAATAGGAGCATGAACCGACTCGTCGTGAGAGACCAATTGTATTGCAAATGCTTGACTTGAGTGAAATTTACCACGTGTGGATTTCAAAGTCTGAGTGTATTGACTTGGTCAACATATAAGACTTCAAAAAAGCATATTCTCAGTTACACATCGCTTCTTCTCCTTGGAACTACGAGATCAAAGGTCCTCGCATTGAATGTAGGAGACTGACTCTAATACAGGTAGGTAGGTTCAACACTGAGAATATCTTTGTGCGTCAGCGTACAGAATCATCAATACTCAAAATATGAGACCCTACACGGGTTATATCAACCAAATTTAGTTCGCAATCTGCTGGTCGGTTAGTACATACAAACAAGCCAGCTGAAATTTTGAACTGAATTCGGCTGATATCAGCAACTCTGTAAAATTGATTGTCACAGTCAATTAAGGTACAGATTTCTTATCAGAGTTGATTGGAAATGATAAGTTTAAATGAAGTAATAGGTTGCAAGACTTTCACTCAGTGTCGACCAGGTGAGAATATCTACAAATAATATTTGATTACTTCAACATAGTCTTTGTTCAAGTATCACTAAATCAATCATACCTCTGACCCGATTAATGTGCTCTGTGACCCAAATATACAGAAAATATTCGAATAGCGAAGGTTTCTTATCTAATCAAAATCGGAACGAATTTTCACGTTAGATCTACTTGAACAGAGAAACATTGCGCAAATTGCTTCTTTTAGCATTCTTTGCGAATATCTCGTGAAGCCATTCTCAAACGTCGACTCTGATCTTGACTTCACAATTGTTGACTCGAATTCATTGATACCATGAAAGAATCGTTCATATTTCTCCATAAAACTGAGTACAAATATCACAAGAGATTGTACGAACATCACAGTTAAGAAGTTACCTTCATCAAAGAATTCAATTAGCCAAAAAAAACCCTCAAAACAAGACATTAATTTGGAAAAAATGAAATTTTTCTTCCAACTCACTTTAGTGACATCATTTTGCTTTGCACTTTCCTTCCAGCAAGGTACTTCGATACAATGCAACGAAGGCGACATAATAAATGATACATCTGTGATGTTATAGATTGTTGGTGGTCTGGTTGTCAGCCCATTCAGTGGGCTGAAAGAGGGTGCTTTCCTGCCAATCAGTGGCGTCAGTCAAAAAGTGAACCCTGTGACGACGGTGGAGATAAATACTACTGCTGTGCTTCTGGAGGAACAAGTCCACCACCAAATCCTCCTGGTGCACAAGGTATGTCTTGTATAATGAGTGGTGTGAGCTATGAATGATATGTGGCTGTAGGACTCGATACACGTTTACATGACTTTGGAATTGAGAGTCGCATTTCGATACTTCATTCTAATTGATGACCTTTTATAAACCCACTAACTCAACAGCCCTGGTCTCTTACGAACAATTTTCGAATGCTGTTGTATCGAATGGATATCCTCAACCGTCACAGGCCGTATACAATGCTTTCATAAAGGGATTGCCTAAAGGATCCATTTCCAGAAAAGAAGAGGCTGCCATGGCTCTTGCACAGCTTTTACATGAGAGTGCTGGACTAACGGCCAAAAGAGAATTTCGATGTGCGTCGAATGGATGTGATGGGGAATACGTAACACCGGGCTGTGATGCATCAGGACAACATTACTACGGTCGAGGATACATCCAATTGACTTGGTGCTACAATTACCGAGCAGCTTCTCAAGACTTATTGGGTAACGATTCACTGGTCAGAAATCCGGACCAAGTGGCAACAAACGAGAATTTAGCTTGGGATACTGCATTCTGGTTCTGGAAGGTGTAATTTTTTTGACCAATAAGTGAACTTATTTGAAAAACCAGAAAGTTTTCTTTAGAAAAACGTACACGGGAAGCAGGGTGTTAGCAATGGGCAATTCGGATCAACAACAAAGGCAATTAACGGCGCTTTAGAGTGTGGTCGTGGAGATAACTCAGTTGCGCGCAAACGATTCACAATGTATGGAAAAGTTCGAGCAGCGTTTGGCTTAAATGGACCGGGTAATGAACGAGGTTGTTATAACTAAAGGGAAACTTGAAAACCACCTACAGACTTGACTTTTTCCATGCTGACATATTTTTTCGATAAATTTATTTATTGTAAAGTTGCAACGTGGTTTCACTCGAAATTCATTGTGACAGAGTCAGCTGCTCATATTTGGGAACTCATTTAACTTTTCTCCAATCAACCACTCCCTCCTGGTTACTCACGCCTGCCGTGACTTTACGCAAGGTTCAAAAACAGGTTAAAACCAAGGACATATATCTAGGAGGTCTTGCCAAACAGTTAATCCGCTGGCACACCACTTTACATACACAAATTTCACCACGTCATACAAGGTAGGCTGTGGTGAATTTTTTTTGTATGGGGAAGAGTTGACACCATTTACCAAAAAAAATGGCGAATGGCAAGACCTCCTTAGTATATAGCCTTGGTTAAAACACCCACGAAGGCGGGTGGCATACACATTTGACTTAGTACAGTGAATTTTTTCCATACGAAATATTTAGTTCACAAAAATGATCTGTTCTCTTCTCAGTCAATGCAGGAGAAAATTGCGTGATCGACGTTATTTCAGAACATTTACTTCACGCAGCCGTAATTTAAGGCCTTACATCAGTTTTCGTATCTGGGGAAATGAAAAATTACTTTCATTACTCCTTTAAGTGAGACTTTAGATACCATTTATAAGCCTCTGCGACAAGGGAAGTTGCCTTTATTCAAAACCTCTTTATTGGTTACGTTTGATTTCAAAAATAAATCTTTCAAAGAAAAAATATTTTGATTAAAATTGTACTTAAGGCGATTAGCATTCTACTAAACTGGATCGTCGATCATTCGTCTCTGCCACAGTTACACCGTCTACAATCAATCGACCTCGGACACCCACTGATGCTGTTAATGTTCCTTTAATCCGTGTAATGACACTGTTCTTCTCAACAGAAACTATTTCTCCGTCAAACTTCGAATGCATAAGATGATTTCGAATCATATCACCGGTCAAAGGCGTATCCCGTACAATTTCATTAAGGACTGACACTCTGCCGGTTTTGCCGGTGACTTTAGCTGTTGCTATGTAGTTCATACTAATGCCGGTTACATCATAAAAAGCTGATACATTGACTCGCGAATGAGCTGGTATTTGGGCGACATGCCTCAATTCAAACACTTTTTCAACTGAATTTTTCCAGTTTTGCCTAGCCTCTATATTAGCGTCAAAGCTAGTTTCAACTTTACCATCATATGAGTCAAATATTACCTTGGTAAAAGTTTTTAACGACTGAGACATGCCCCAAGAAAATTCATTTGTCACATTCTTCGACACCTTAATTGACCTGGATACAACGCCGGAACTGTTGTTCTCTATGTAGAATGATTCGGCCAATTCTTTTTGGCTCGTAAGCTTTTCGAATTCGTCTGCCAAATTCGGCTTTACAAATTTAAAATCGTACACTTCAGCTTCAAGTCTGATGGCGGAAACAAATGAGTATGGAAATCCTTCACTCTTATTGTATTGCAAAAAAGAAAACGCTTGTTGATTGGCGGCGGATGGATCTTGAGCCAGATACCAATCTTGAATTTCGAGCTGTAAACGATTTTCATCATTGGAATCGCTTCGAACATTCCACATATCTCTGGCTGGGGTGGTACCTTCCGATGCGGTGATGCCCAGCCACCACACGCCACCACTTTTCCACGTGTTTAAAGTTTCACCAGTTCCAACGTTCGTAATTTTAACCGTTCCGTCGTATTCACTAGTCGATTCTTCTCCTTGCGTGCGTTGAAAAACCCAATCCGCATCAGCAGTGTCGTACCGCTTTTGATCATCTGCATTACATATGATCCTAATTCCTTTGTACTTTTGAATCCAGGCTTGGTATTTCTCCCAAAACCATGTAGCGTAGCAACCTGGCTTTGTAACGTCATGCCATTTGTATGCTGTATTCAAGAAAAGGTTCGTTCCCTTAATAGGAGTCAGAGGCTTCAACTCAGCGGATAAAGTTCTAAAAATCGATAAATGAAAACTTGAGAAATTTATTAAATATTCAATCTGCTTCTGTCTTACACTTCAGCAGAAGCTGCTTGAACAAGTACAATCGCCAAAAACAGTAACAAAATGCTCCGGTTGAATGCCATTGTTATGATTTCTGTGAAATGTTGTAGCATCAGGATAGTGTATTATGTTGCAAAAATGAAGTACCGCCTGCAACAAGTAAAAAAAGGATATTTTCGTGTTCTTACTGGTTTATTGTTTACCATAAGTTTCACATATTTTGTAGAATTCGAAAACATGGGCACGTTGGCCTTGATCAAATATATAACTACATTAACCCAAGGTTGTATACTGAGAAGGTATCGCGATGCACTCCTGATGCCAGTACACACCAATAAGTTCACCACATCATATCGTCACCGAACTTGTTGGTATTGCACCTTACTCCCGGCACACAACTACATCATATATCTCTTCAGTGTACAGCCTTGCAAAAATCTGCGCTTCTTACTCTATGAGAATATCGCGAACATGTCTAGACATGTCATGCCTTAACTCAACTGTATGAAACGATTAAGGATATGAAGAATAAGTAAGACTTTGATGGCATAGACATTCGATTCGTAATTGATGCATGGCATCACACTGGACAACAACTAGTCGACATAATAAACATGTCTCTTCAACATGGGTTATTCTCAAATTGCTGGAAGCAGTGGCGGATTAAGGTTTCCAGCGCCCCCCGGGCATTGAAAATTCAGCGCCTTCAATTTCCAAAAGACATTATTTTGAAAAGTAAAGGTGGTGTTTTTTTTTCTCAAATTTACGATTTATTTGAAAAAAATGAGTCGAACTCAGCACCCTAAATTTCCAGCGCCACATAAACATCAACGACATCTACTTAATTGAACAGTCGGAATATCGCAAGCTTCACTCATGCGAAACTGCTTTGAACTATGCAAAGGGTTTCTTCATAGAATAACACACACATCGAACGTCTTCAGAAACAGCAAAAGATATGCTCTTGAATTATACCTCGGAAAAGACAACGTACTAGAACGAAACCAGTGCTTAACGATTTGAACTCAGTGAAACCACAAACTGAACGTGATGTGCTGGTCTTCATATACAAGGTGATGCATGACCTTCTCCGCGGTATCTTACGAGCTGTTTCCAATCGTACGAAGGACGATCTTACGTGCTTCGAAACCATGGTGACTTGAGGTTATCACTCTACAGGAATAGTGCGTCACAGCGCAGCCTCATGTTTGACGGTGTTAAGTTATATATAATTAATTCTTAATGAGGTTAGGAGGAGTGCGAATCTTAAAAATTTTAAGAAATATTGTTTTGAACTAGTTAAAAATAGTGACAGTGATTTGTAGTCTAGTTAAACTAAACTAAACTAGAACAACGCTGTGATTGCGAAGACAATTTTGCGTTTCTTTTTGAATTTCGAGCTGACTTACAGCGTCAATTCATACAAGAAACGTATTAACTATTTTATATCAAAGGACTTAATATTGACGAATCTATTTTTTCAAAAACACTGACCGCAAAATGAAACTTCGAGAACTGCTTGGCAAAAAACAAAACACTCGCCGTTAAATCTATTGGAGAAAACAACTTGATTACACGTCCGTCGGATTCAAGTCGCGTAAAGCGAATGAAGATGAATTTATGCGGGTAGTCACTTCTTATATTTCACTGATTCCAAACTACTTTTCGTCGAATGCACAAAACTGAATTCAAATCAAAAATCAAAATAAATGATGTAAATACTGCTTACTATGTAGAAAAACTGCTTACTAAGTGACATTTCGATGTCATTTGCGTTATCAATAGTAAAATTTAAAAGTGCATCTACTATGATACATATACTGTTTACTAAGTGGCATTTTTCTTAATCGCAGGTCGAGATGGCTAGGTCAAAAGTTGTATATGAATAAAACAGAATTCCAATTAATTAGTGATGAGAAATAGTGATAAGGTACGACAGGAAGAGTTCGAAGTTTAAATTGGCAATTTTTGCTACGACCAAAGAAATGAACGTGGCGCATTTCCTACAGCATCGCAATTTATTTGCAATGATTTAATTTTTCCACTGGATAAATCAACGGAAATGGACTGGGGCAAGTCCGAATGGTGTTATGAAAAATGAAATTGATGAGATCACTATGAACCGCCCAAGGAAATTATATACTGATAAAAAGAGAATATCGAAGAGAAACTGAGGGGTAAGAGACTTTTGCCATTAGACGAGATAAATCGATATACGTAGTCGGATGTGGCTATCTAGATCAAGGCTATACACTAAGGAGGTTATGCCACCCGCCATTTTTTCAGGTAAACGGTGTCACCCCTTTCGCATACAAAAAAACTCACAAAAAACTTCGAACCGCCAATCAACTGTCAAAACAATTTCACGACTGGTACCGACCACAGAATGATACTATGGTGATCACAGTTCATTCACCGGCAACACAACTCTGTGTTTCACACAACATTTTTCCTTCATTGTTTACCTCTGTAAATTTATTGTTTACCTCTGTAAATTTTTTGTCAAGTAACAAAAATTTTGTATTACGATCAAATTGGACCCAACTGCTCTATTTGTACGAGTTCTAACCTGCTAGCGATTCACTGCTAGGGGCCAATTTGCACTTAACCTTGCAACGCGCAATTTCATCGTTATAATTTCAAATTTTTGTTTCGACCTTCAAACGGCCATCAAACAACCAACAAGGGTCACCAAGGCAAGCAACAAATTTTCGTCACACGACTACTTTTACCAAAAGATTGACAAGATCCATCTTATTCCAAATTTTCTAATTTTGGAAACACAACTTGATTCCTAGTTTGCATTGCAAACTAGAGACAAGGCTCGATCCTATATGTTTTCATAGCTTTTAAGCACTTTTAAGCAAACTACAAAGCAAACTAGGATCATCCAAATCTGTTTTCAAAGTTTTTTAGTACAATTTAAAATACTTGTTGGGAAAATTGAAAACTCCTTTAATTGGTTTCTCCGATTAAATTGTAAAAAAAAACTGTTTATGTCGAATGCATTTCGGAAAGTTTACTTTCCATCTTCAGCAACACACAACTAAAACCTTGAATTCTAAAAACCATCAAACATCTAGCTCCTATCGTTTAATACAATTGAACAAGTACGAATCTCCCTTAATCATCAAAGTCAATTAGTTCATCAAACTAACACCAGGTTTCTTCTTAGCATGTCTGTGTATGTAAAAGCTTTCATAAGCATCTAAACGCAAATGCATGTTCTGCAACTGAAGATTTCGACGGTTTATTGTTTCTAATGCTGGCCATGTTTTCCTTGTACCTGATTTGTATCTGTCTTCTCGATTGGCCGTAGTATATTGAAGAACAGCAAGGACAAATGATTTGGTAGATTCCCGATTTCTCTTACATTTCGGCTTGTCTTTGGTGCTCACGAGGAAATGGGGCAACTTATTTTCAGTTCGATAAACAATTTGAATTTTCTGTTTATTAAGAAAAAGGCAGAAGATTTTTATTGGTTGCGTCTAATAATAAATCGTTCGAAAAATAGGGTTTTAGTGAAATGCAATTGCCATTTTGTCAAACTTAACTAATATTCTTCGTCACCACAGTCGCATTGTCTACGTTCAATCGACCTCGGACGCCCACTGATGCTGTTAATGTTCCTTCAATCTGAACAGTGACACTGTTCTCCTTAACAGAAACAATTTTCCCCTCAAAGTTCGAATAGTTGAGATAATCTCGAATCATATTACCGGTCGCAGTCGTATCACTTACAACGTCATTGAAGGTTGTCACTCTGGGGACTTTACCGGTGATTTTGGCTGTTGCATTGTAGGTCATGCTAACACCTTCGATTACATCATAAAACGATGATACTTTGACTCGCGAATTAGGTGGTACTTTGACGTCAAATTTTATTTCAAGCAATTTTTCATCAGACTTTTTCCAGTTTTGGTTAGCCCCTAAATCAGCTTCGAAACCAGTTTCAACTTCTAAATCAGCAATGACAAGGCCTACCTTGCTGGTAACCTTAGAAAACATTTTTAACGACTGAGATAAGCCCCAAGAAAATTCATTTGTCACTTTTCTCGACACTGTTACTGTCTGGGTTATTTCGCCGAGACCGTAGTTATTTATGTAGAATGAAGCTTGCAATACTTTTTCACTCGTTCTGTATCCGAGCTCTTCTTCGATTGGCTTCGAAAATACAAAACCGTACATATCAGCTTCAAGGCTGATGGCGGGAACAAACGAGTAAGGAAATCCTGCTCTATTGCCATTTTCCAATACAAGATGCTCTCGGTGATTTTTAGTTGGATATTGAGCCAGATACCAATTTTGAATTTCGAGCTGTATACGGTTTTTATCATTCGGATCGCTTCGAACATTCCACAGATCTCTGGATGGGTTGACATTATACGAACCAAGAATCAACCACCAGGTGTCATCAATTTTCCCCGCTTGTAAAGAGTAGTCAGCTCCAACGTTCCTTATTTTAACCTTTCCGTCGTATTCAGTGGCCGAATCTGTTCCTTGATTGCTTTCTGAGAGCAATACCACCGGTAATATAAACCTCGACCAGACCTTGGAAATAGCACCATTTTGACCATATCTCTG
>JANTFA010162515.1:0-10239 GCA_026413405.1 Phytosciara flavipes
CCTTACGAGCATGTGAAACTTGAGAAAAAGAATTTCACAAAAATTTCACCCGCATTGGTACACACGTTAGCACACTATTTTTCAGTCAAAGCTATCAGTGTAAGTTCATGAATATTTTCGCTTTCAGAGAAACAACCATATCAGCTGAGGCGAGCACTGTTTCATCTCTTCAAGATACTACTATCTCTACAGATGAACAGATAACGACTACATCAAAACCTATTGGTGAAGAAACTGATGCTACAATGACTTCAACTACTGATGCCCCACATGCAGACTCAATATTGTCCACTATTATTCCGTCGATTGTAGGAATGACAAATTTATTCGAAACAACTGCGACAACAATGACGGATAATAAAATTGAGGAGCCTGCAACCACAACTCATTTGACAACCATGCCTGAAGCAATTGAAACAATTTCAGTTGTTCCATCTGACACGACAACCCACTTAACACCCGTTTCTGAGCTGAGCACAATGGACCAGATAGTTGAAACAAATTCGGTTGTTCCATCTGAAAGCTCGTCGGAGACTATGTTACCAATGACATTACCTGCAACAACAAATACTATGCCAATGAGCACTACCAACCAAGACTCTAATGAAATGTTGACGCCGCCAATAGGTTTTTCTACAGGTCCCACAGGTTTTACTACAACGAATTTCACATCACTGGCAGCTTTGTTTGGCAGTGATAACCTTACTCCAGGAGACGATATGGGTTTACCGAACGAAAGTGCCGGACATGCTGAGGTTGATAATGTCTTAACAATGTCGTCTAATGAAGAAACAACTAGAATGGCCACCTCAACAGACTCGAAGACCGATGGGGCAGACAAACCGCCAGTTGCAGTAACAGAAGCACCACCAGCTGCAGTACCAGAACTACCACCAGCTACAGTAACAGAACCACCACCAAAATCAAAGGACACAAATAAACTGGACAATGGTAATAGTGGTGGCCATTCCATTTCGACAAGCATCACTCTTTTTTCTCTGGCTGTAATTTATGTGATAGTTTAAGTTTTTCTATGTGTTTTTTTTTGTATAAATGTTGTTAAGTTAAGTCAATTTATTATACCAATGAAGTTGAAGTAACGATGTGGTTTTTTTATGAATTGTCCCATGAAAAATTCACATCAAAATATACGAAACACAGTAAGGACCTAACAAAGCTGATAGTCCAGGGTGATTTGAATAAGATCTGTAATTAGAAGCTACGCGAGTCTTGGAGCAAAGTCCCTTCAAAATTTGCATTACATTTTCAAAAGAAATTTACCTCAGATGTTCGTCAACAACATCACTACTATTTTCAACTCCAAAGAACTTGAGCATGTAGAAACTGCGCTGTGACAATGCAATGTAGGAATGAATGGTTAAAACCTCTGCATATTTTTATAGTCTTAACGTTTAATTGCTTGACATCATTTAATGAACAAAATGGCTCGGCCACTGTATATTACATTTTGTTTTAGTATTTTTGTTTGTTAGAATTCCATCTGCCACATACATTCAATTCAGTTATATGACTTTTCATGTCGTACAATAATTCTATAATATCAATTTTCTTAGGAGTTTTTGTCAGCTTTTGTTAAAGTTATTCGATCCGGTAGCACCTTTTAGTGTTAAATTCTCGTTTAATCTTCTCCACCTGTATTGCGTCTACGCATCCATCCATCATGAAAGGAACCTTGAAACGGTTTTAATTGAACATTAATAATTACTGGATTTTTCTCGGAGAGAAAGCGAGAGAGAGAGAGAGAGAGATTTGGTTAAATTTGTAAGACGAATTATATTCAAATGTGCAGGAATTTGAAGAAAAATGCTATCGTGTTTGTGGGGCTATTTTTCGACATTTATGGGCTGCATCCGGAAGACTTACAAGAGAATAGTTCTTCAACCTTCCATCTTATCATTAAATCTAGTACTTATTTTGGAGAACAAAACAATTTGCCAGTTGCCTAAAGATGCATCATCTGTAGCTGCCCGATTGAAATTGTTTTAAAAAGTTACATTCAACTAAGTTCGGTCGACATATCATTTGCAATCTGATATCAAATATTTCATTGAACAGTGGCAATGAATATCTAAAGCAACTTTGGAGAAAAATTTAGCATTTTTTTAGCATGGAAGACGGTAGAACACTAAAAACCTGCACCACATCAGGTTTAACATAATAGACCTGTTCGTCGCAGCAATCAGAACCTCTCAAAATGTGGTTTGAATATTTGTATACATGTCACTGCGTTCCGACTCTACATGAACCAAATAATTATAAGCCAGTTGGAACTCAAAAAATAATTTCCTGTGTTACAGTAGGTTGATCTGAGAGAACAGATTTTAAAACGCCAACATTTCAAACTCTACTTTGCTCAAGGGGAATTGTACAGCAGGTACTGTGATCTGTTGTACAATTTCCCTAGCTATGTATAGTATGAGTTGACCAGCTGAAGCCATGCTAAATTCAGTTGACATCATCTGTAATAGGGGATTTCGGCGAGAGAATTCGCTATGTTTTTTATTTGACAGAAATTCGCTTCAACTTTCCTTCTCAATCTTCGGGACGCAAGTGGTTATTTTCCGTGCAGAGAAGCGATGACATCTATCGTGAGAAATGGAAACTAATAAAAAAAACATGGCGAAAATTATCTCAAAATTTCTCTCGCCGAAACTTTCTAGGTCAAAATGGCTAATTTTCATATAACAAAGCACTGCCATTTTATTTTCAAATAATTTTTTCATTTATTCGTTTAATTGAAATCTGAAAGTTATGAGGCGGTCGGTGTCAATTTTCTTGGAAGTTTCTCTCAACAGAAGTAGAGTAGAAGAGAATTCACACCGTAAGTGCGCTCCAGATTCAAAAAGAAACGCCAAAATGTCTGTTTTGACGCACAGTTTTTGTATGGTGGTAGCGGTAGATTGCCTTGAAAATTCAAATAAACTTAGCGCACTTATGGCGTGAATTTCTTCGAATCAACATCTCCTATTGTAATCTCGTGCGAGAGAAGTTAGAAAATGAGAAGATAAACACTAAAAATGTTAGGGTACCACCGAAATGAACAGAATTTTCTTCTTTTTTGTTTATATTTTTTTGAACCATTAACCTTAACCTTATTTGATTTGCCTAATATTTTGTTTTTTATTTTAAATTTATTTAAAACCATTTTGGTTTTGTGACAAACATTACGACACGACCTGGTTAATTTGTTTACAATTTTTCGTTTCTTTTTAAATTTTTTGTTTATTTCTTAAATTCTCTAAATTTGAATTTAGTTAACAACTCAAATCAATAACAAAATTATATTTACAACAAATACTTATATCCATCAAATGTTTTGACGTTTTCTTTTCTCCTTCTTCTTGTTACGGGAATATAATTATTATTTAAAAATAAGTTTATGTCAAAATTCGATTTATATTTTTCTTGGTTTTCTTTATAATAAATTAGTTTTAGAGAGTTTTTCATCTTCATTTTTTGTTTGGTTTAACCTAATGATTATTTAAGTATTGGCATTTTTATTTCGGTTAGATAGTTACATTAAAGAGACGTTTTTGTTTGTTTGTTTTTTTTGTTTGTGTAATGCTGTTTTCGATATTTCGCTTGCAAAAAATTCGAACCGAAAGTGAGAACGATTAAGACCGTTACTGTCTCGCATAAAATTTTTGAATGATTTTAAATATCATTTTTGGAATAGGCCATATGGTTCGACGGTTTTAGTTGTAGATGGTGGGATATTTATGCGAGAACACAGATGGCAGTATAAATTGCTATTGATATCCCTCAACGGACCCATACTTTATGAGTTCAACGCTCTACCAGTTGAGCATAATATGTATGAAACTCAGTGGTGCACTAGGTATTCATGCAACCAAGTGACAATACACATTGTGTGCTTAAAAAGTAATTTATCGCCGAGTTGCATACAACGTTTTTTTTTCAAGAAAGGCGACGAAAGTTTTTATTCTGAAACAGAACCATTACTTCATTATTGAAAGCGCTTCCAACATTCTTCTAACGGTACAAGAAAAAAGAGTGACACCGGAACGAAAGCTTCGAATAAAGCCCAAGAAAATAACGAACCGACGGCTTCTTGAACAAACAGTTGACAGTGAGAAGTGATATCGTTGATTCACTGCAGCTTCGTAGACGATTTTCTTTAGTTGACGCAACGCACCATGCAGTTGCGTTTGAATAGATTTTAGACACTTCAACCAGACATTATTGTATCGTACATTCGACCCAGACTTATGAGAAAAGTTAGAAATTTTCAAGTAAATAAGCTACTTTTACTGGCACTGTCTAACTCATTCCAACTGCATGGTGCGTTGTTTGACGTCTTGTCATCTCGAACTTCACCGAATAGTGACTATTTCATCAGTTACACACTTTACCTCTAGAATTAATAGCAAATCGTTTTTGTATTAAATGCCAAAAACGAAATTCTATTCCTTTTCTGCTGGCTATTTCGTATTTCAGCAGTCCCCTCAACATAACACATTTCTGCTGTATATTTTAGGGACCGAATGAAATCATTGTGGACAAAATTACAGTTTTTGCTGAAACCATTTGACTGATTAGCTTTAATTCGGCGATAAATTTCCATTTACTTCGATCAAAAAAGAATTCATTTCACTTTCAGCATGTGTGTCCTCCCCCAAATGTATACTCTTCTGTGTTAATCAATCCAACTGTTCAATATATTGTGATGCTATTGATGAATCGTTTGTTCTTATAGTTTTGTGCGAATATGTCCTTCCTTTATGGAACAGCGTGTACACACGATGATGAATAAATTTTCGTGTATGTTATACAGCTGTTACTATCTAGGGAAGACCCGACCGGAAGACATTTTTCTTTGATAGACCGGATAAGTGTTAATGTTTCCAAATTTTATGTAAACGTCTGTAATGTGGTTCCAAGACAAGTAAACGGTAATGGAATATATTTGGTGTCGACAGAGGAAAACACATGGTTGGAATGACCTAATTTCAAACTAAATATTTGGTTCATCTATACGTTGCGCATCATCTCTGGCACACTGTAAGCAAAAATGTTTTTATATATTGATACTAAGAGACTTTTTCAGCAAGCCTCTTAGCATGCGTCGTTAAAAAGCCTCTTGGAATGCGCCACTAAAAAGCCTCTTAGCATGCGTCGCTGAAGAGTCTCTTAGCGTGCGTCGCTAAAAAGCCTCTTGGCATGCGAGCCGCAGACGAGTTCTGGAATCGAATTTTCCATGACTAAAAAAGGCCATTGAGCATAAGTTAGAAAGTTTTTGCTTATTGTGTGCCGGAAACGAAAACATTTTCATCGATAACGAATCACTGGTCGGGATCCAGTCTGCAGAGGGTGTGGTCTCTCAATAAAAATGTGCACGTAACGTACTCATACGTTTCGTATTACAAAAATTGAAGGTTTTTGAACTTAGAGGACGGTTGCTCTACTTCACAACTCTGATCTTCTTCTGCAACTTCAAGGTGACTCATTTGATGTACTCCTTCACCTCCTTACCATCATTAATATTTGAACCTTTGCAAACATTTACTGGAATCGTCTGAATTTACAGAATCAAATCATTCATTAAAATGTGGCAAGCATTTGAGAGATGATTTTCAATTTTAAAAACGTCTCACATGACATTTGATTTATTTCGAAAGGAGCCCCGAAGCAGTAGGAGTAAGTTATTTCCAATGTTAAACTGAATTTGCTTTGTACAATGTTGAGGTTCTATATGAAAGCGTTTTCGTAAAAAAAAATACAAACAAAACCAAGTCTAATTTGGTATTTAGAAAAGATTGATAAAAACTTTCATCTCCAAGAAACCATTTGTTTGTCGGAGTCCACTCAACTGAACCCACTTTGACAACTTTCCATCAATAAAATTCTTCAACTTCCCTCCTTCCAACGAACCAAATTTTATGCACCAAATTAATCGTTGTTGCTGCTGCTACACACCCCAGATCAGAAACAATGGGAATGGGAGATGGGAGACACAAAGCATTATGATTCCGTTTCGAAATTTTTTGCAAGCAAAGTGATATAATGAATCACCGACGATAATTTGTCTTTTTCTTCTTCAGTTAAATGATAAAGTGACTACATTCTAAAACGATAAATACGAGAAAAAAGAAGAGTGTTTCGGCTAGTTACAAAAAAGAAAAAGATTTAGTTCCTTAAAAAAATGAGTTGTCTGGTTTTGGTTTTGTTCTCCTCTCTCTCTGTTTAAATATCCTAACAAATGTGATGTACAATATTCATTGTTTTGCTTGTTGTTATTCATTTTCTAAATAAAATTGTTTTCTTTATTTTTCGGCACATTACAAAATTAGGTAACATCTTACGATTACAAAAATGTTTTATTTAGTTGAACTTTCATTCGCAATTTACATCTATAATAAATGTCCTGTCCACCACCCAGTCCATCTATATGGTTCAGATGCATATATCACTATGCATAACTATATATATATAAAATGTAATTAATATGCATAGCCACCTAGCCCTTCACAAAAAAAAACACACACACATCCACCTGAGCTCTATACGTGCTGCATAACTATATGCCACACTGCTGTACCGATGATGCAGTAATTATAATTAAAAATGCATCTCGAGTTGGAGCAGCACTACGTTAAACAAAATGCCATTTATCATATGAGAATAAAAGGAAAATATATTCACAACAAGCACCACTGAGTCTTGAGTAATCGTTATCTAATTTACTAGTCGTTGTACAGTGACTAACATTTAAAAACCAACCACAACTAGAATTTCAAACTTTTTAATTATTTTGAGATTCCCAAGTATTTAGAAAGCCAGATGACACTGATTGGTTTTCCTACTCGTACATGAGTATGTATGACAAGCATAGCCGTTTTAAACACTGGGGAATGTCAATTCGTTGCAATCTGGCTGGTTTTTAAAAGTTAGTCACTGTAATGCCGACCGATGTAGCATGGTAGAGTTTTCACTAGTTAAAAAATTTGCCTCTGAAATGTTTGCCCACACACACAACATTCGAAGAGGAAAACCATGAACTATTGGAAGAGACTCGGAGGAAATGTTTAATGAAATGCACACAGAGGAAGAGACTAAGTGGTTCAGTTCTTTAAGTTGAAGACGAATATGCTTCCAAAATAGCAACATTTATTTGTAGCTACTCGGCGAGCGAATAGACATACTTTAATTGAATAACGTCCTTACTTCGCGGGGTAGCATAGGTGGATCGTTATTTTACTAAGCTCGGTAATTTTTCAAGATTCTGCAGTGCTCGGTGCTATGCCACTAACCTAGTGACATAACAGTGTACCAGGAACGGAATTAGTAGGTGAAGCGGTGGCTCTCAACAATTTCTTGACCGGTAAGCCGTGTGACAACACTGAACTACACCAGATTTGAACCGATTCAATCAGCTGTGTCAATCGGTTCTGTTGCGGTTGAGTTTCCAAACCTCTCCCACTGGCAGCTCAATGGTGTAGTGGAAAGCAAACGAGTTAACCATTACGCTACTGAGGCATACTTTCCCGCATGAAATATACAGCTTGATGCCATCGTTACAGAAAGTATCATGTTGATGAAAACCTTTGAATACTTTTACATCTCAAATTACGAGATTCGCACCTTTCCTTCAAGTGCTCTCTATTGATATAGCTTACAGAATTTATAGCGATGACGGTCGATGCACTGTCCGTTCATCCATATTTGTTATGTGGAGGCAATGGATCTAAGTAGCTCCGACAGCGTTTCAAAACGGGAATGGTTTCTTTTTCTTCGAATGAATCAATTTAATGTCATCCGAATGTAGGGTGTGTGGAATATACAATTCGAGGCATAAAAATGGGAACGATAAGAGAATACAATTTAACTCGTTGTCAATAAATGTAATAAAACTGGTGGACGAATCGTTGTCATATAAAGATAAATGCGAGCTCATATAAAGACGACGTTGTTACAAAACCTTGTAAAACATAAATTCTCGCACTCATTCGGTGTTAATATGGATGATTTATGCGGCAACATTACAAATACTGCGGCGTCGTTCATAAAAGACGATCGTTTGTCGTTCATGAAAAAGGGGTGGAGGTAGGTAGAAGAAAGAAAAAACGGATTCCAATGAGACGTGATGTAAGAAAAACGTCAACACGTGGATAGCTAAAAAAAACAGAGAACAGAACGTAACGGACGTCATTTTTTGAATGACACCATATCATTAAATGTACTCGTATATCAGAAAGCACCTGAAAACTCCCGAGACAATGTCAAAACTTTCGCAAAGTTACGCGACGGGTATAGAATTACGGCATCGGAATTGTTCAGCACATTTCGTGATATATATAAATATTTACACTGTTCCTTCGGTATAAGTGGATGTGATTTATGACATGTCAAGGCATATTGTTTTCCTTTGTGTCAAGAAATGAATTAATTAGACGGCGTTTATGCTTGGCTCAATCAGAGAGCATTATCATCTAGATATAATCAGATTAATAACGACGAAAGTCTGACGGTTCACATGCCTGGCAATGAAAGTTTATGGAATAGTTTACATTGGATGCTGCCAAAGTAATTCTTTGCATAAAAGAGAACCATTCTGTGATGAAAGGAAACTCACAAGGGCTTTTTGAGCAACAAGCTTCGGTAAAACTATCTTTTTAACAAGAGTGTAGAGTTTGCATATCAAAGCCAAAGGCGAGGTAATGCAACTACATTTGTCAAAAGGCACACAAGTGAGTTTGGCTTTGATCGTAGAATGGTTTCTGAATTAATGAATTACGTAGCATCATTCAATGTGCTACTGGCTTACTGCTTGTCACATGTGAAAGTGGAATTTCACGTAAACATAAGGAAGACCCCCGTACAAGTAGTGTACGACATATAACTCGTTGTTCTTAAAGGGCATACATCTCGAAACTACTCTGCCACACTGCATCTTTCGATCATTCGATTTAAACTCATTCCTTGTAAAAATTGCTTACAACAATTTCGAAAGTACGAAGTCTGATTTGAAAAATAAACTGTGGATATAAACCACCAAAATCATGTCAAATTCACTGTTCACAATGGCGACTGGAAGCCATTTTCTTAGGTCATCGAAAACCTACACATTTGCGGTCATTATTATCATTCAAACAAAGAAGATGCATGAAATTCGGAAATGATGAAGAAATTGACTCGAGATATTGACAAAAAACTCTACCTTCACTGTACGGACGATTAGCTCGACTTAGGCTCATCTATGAGCTCTAACTTCCGGACCCGAGATCCGATTTCGACAAACTTTTTTTCCTGAGTTGGTGTAGTCAACACCTTTCATTTGCACCATCTATGAACTCTATGCGAGCAATAGATGCGAGAAGCAGCAACTAGACCTCGGAAATATCACTATTTCGACCATTTTTCTGGATCGGCTCGACCGATTTGCTTCGAACTTAAACTGGCACTTGTGAATACAAACCAAGGACAATAAGTCCCATCAAGTTATCATCTTCACGGACAGACATACAGAGACTTTTTTGTTGCTGAATTAGCATCTAGTGGTGACCACAGAAGGTTTGTCCTGACTATGAGATCGAGTTCGACGTGTTACAAGCGTAAGAGTGAAAGCATAGGACCATCGTTCTTCGTACAGTTCTAGAAATTCATGACAAATGAACCAAAAACTGTTCCACCCTGTAATGGATCATTTCAGCAGGGGGCATACTTCTATGTAATGTTCAACTTTCGCATGGGACAGACTGTAAAATGTGACCGAAAACATTGCGTAATATTAATGCACTCATACAGTCGTGTGCCCTCAACCGATATAAATGGGTCTGCGTTATTGTATATATATATAGTCATATATAGACGATTCAATTACACTGCGCTTCTTCTTCTTCTGTACTTCTTGGTTTCCTCCTCCCAAATATATACAAAATATTTTTGAATTATTATCAACATTTAAACTTAAAATTATTTCTGTTCTGTTTCCTTCCATTCCATTCAACTTACCGATCTTCCTTTACATTTAACACTTCGCTTAAACATTAAATTTATAATATTTTTATCCTATGTTTTTTAAAGATATATTGAAGAGTGTGTGTCGAAGAGATTGTATAATAATGTTTTAGTAGATTTTCTTTTTTTTTTCTTTCTTTTTGTTTAATTAGAAGTAAAGTTTATTTTAAAAATGATCTTTTGAATAAGTAAAAAAAGAACACAAAACAAAAATCTTTTCATTGAAATTAATTTAGAATC
>JANTFA010162526.1:0-20009 GCA_026413405.1 Phytosciara flavipes
TTGAGTGTGTTTTTTTTTCTTGGTGTGCGCGGATGGGGCTTGCAATTTCTGGGCTTTGTGTACAATAAGAATTGTGTGTGTTATCTATTGGGTCTTTGAAACAATGGAAATATAATCTTTTATACAGTGAGTGTTCGGTGTCTTCATATGTACATCAGTGCGTATGACCACATTCAAGACATAATTCATTGAGAGTGGATATAATTCGCGAACGAAAATTTAAACAAAAAAAAAAGTTTCGCCAAAAAATTTCTCATTCTAAATTCGCTTGGTGAATTTTATTTGCAATAAAAATTCTTTTGAAGAAAAGAAGAACAAAAAAAAACTAAAAAGAAAAGCCGACCCTCAACACCAACATTTCTATGAAATCGCAACGGAACGGAAAATGTTCAAATTCTAATTATCCCTCGCATCCAAACACTAAAAATAGAAAATTTGCAAAAAATTTTAAAAATTTTTTTTTTAATCAAAACGAAAATGCATTTCATAGTTGTGCAAGCAACAGACATACGGGATGGCGTTCATTTTAAAAACTTCGTACCTCCATTTTGTTTTTCACTTATAATAATAATTTGAAGTTGTGCTGCAATATAAATGCCGCGAGTGCACCTCTCTATATATAAGTTCGTTGTGTATATATGTATGAAAATGCAGTAATGTGCTTTTTCTGGTAACGTGTGTGTGCATGTGTGTTGGATGCGTGTGTATGCTCTCGGCTCATTTCCACATCGCCATAGTGCAACGCGGCATTATTTTTTTTTAAATATAATTTTGCCATCATGGTGCCACTGTACATTTTCGCGCTAGAATTTTTCCATAATCTTCAAATTGATGGAAGAACCACAATGAGAAAACGGAATAGTTCCGACTCGGTATACCCTCTGGTTGGTGTATCTCGTCGGTTTCGGTTAGACAAAAAGATTGTTCAAAAAGCACGTGTAAAGACACATTCACTTTGTGTGTAAGGATGTGAATGTAAACAATTAATTTTATTGATTGCATTTTACAGCCGGCTTTTCGCAATGCTTGGAAATTGAGTGTATAGGAGGGACAACAATGTATACATAGACCCCCGTTACATGTCGGCTTCCGTTTTTTTCTTCTTCTTTTCGTTCCATGTCACATCTGATTTCTCTCTCCCACTACAAGTGAATTTTACATTTTCCGGAGAGACAGACAGACAGAGAGAGAGAGAGAGAGAGTATTTCATCAAAGAAAGGGAAAAAAGAGACCAAGAGCCACTTCAAAATGCAGCAAATTTCATATATTCTATTGAGAAAATTCCTTTTTCCGTACCAGAAAAAAAGGGGAAAATTCGTTTGTGTGTTGGCTGTGTGCGGTTCCATACCCAGTCATTTGTATAATCACAAGCAGCTCACCTTTATTCCATTTTCCCAAAGGTTGTAGACCGTCTGGAGTACACTGAAAAATATAAATTTCTGTTCTGTTCCGGATGTGATTTTTTTTTCGTGTTGGTTTGATATATTCGTATAACGTCTTGTTGTAAAACTTTCTGGGTGCTTTTAGTGGTAAGGACGACGACGCTATAGGAGAAAAAAGAACCATTTTCATATTGGAATCAGCAGACTGTACACAGACTTTTTTTTCGGGCTCGATGTGTGTGATAAAATATTTAGTGAATGGAATTCAAGTGAAGTGCTAGAGACTAACTCGAGACATTTTGTGTGGAGTTGTGGAAGGAAGTTTTTTTCGGGGATTCAAATCAGAAAAGAATGTTGCCAGGTTTCTATAAAATTTACATTTTTTTGCTTCTTCCTCATATTAATTGTCGTTGTTAAGTGTTTCACATTCTTTGTATTTTATTGCAGTGCACAAAAAGATTGCCGAAATCTAACTTTTGATAGAAATTGAATTTGAATTCCTTCCGTTTTTGTTCAGTTCACACAGGGAATATTCAATAGTAGTGACTAGCATACTCATTGTTCTGTTTACCTTCGTGCAATAATGACATCCACATGATTTTCAAGATTTCCCCCTCTTCCCCCTTCGTCCACATGTTTCCTACAGCATGACTTGCCTAGTCCCCCCAAAACAACTCCCATCCTTCCTCCATGTAACCCCCATCCCCCCTCCTCTAATCCAATATTGCACGAGCCCTTTACATCTTTTTGTTTTATGCCCGGACTGTGAAGACAACATTTACTGGGGGTGTGTGCGTTGTGCCAGACAATTGCATTCTACTGCATAGACATCTGCATTAATCATGTAAAGAACATTTTTTTGTGTAGTTCCATTGCCAAGATTCCATTCTTGGAGGGTGTGCGATTCTAATTCAATTGACTTACTGCAGCTATATGAACATAGCGACGTGAAAGATGCCTAATTTGGTATTCCAGCCAAGTTTGACTGGAAAACAAAAGAAAAATTTGAGAATTAGGTCCTCTCTGTGGCGTCGCTATAGTGTAAACGGCGCGCAGTTAATTTTAGCACTATTTTGGGGTATGACAATGCAGAGGACCCCGTTGATATGACAGTCTAATTGCCTCGTATACAATAAACAGCCGACGCGCGAAACAGGCCTAATTCAATTTTGTGTTCCAGTCAAACTTGGTTGGAATACAAAAGAAAAATTTGAATTAGACCTCTGCCGCAGAGGTTATAATCACTGATGAATTCGACACCCCCCCCCTTCCCCCTCACTCCAAATTAGGCTCATCAAATACGCTGATGTTTGAACGTAACATCCAACATTTTATTTACTTCATTTTCGCATAGAAACACACTGGAAAACTTTCGATATAGAGGAATTAAAAGCCTCAACTCTCTGTATGTGTGTGTGTGTGTCTACTAACTACATTGTATTAATTCAATGAAAAAAAAATCCGCATTGAATCAAGAAACTCAATGGATTCGCTGATATTCGTGCCAAAATCATTTAAAAGAAAAACTTTTTTTTTCTGCGCTTCGAACATTTTTCCTTTTCTTCTTCATCGTGTGCATACACAGCTGGCAATCGTCCACATTAGAGTGATGTACACAATTTTATTAAAAAAAATGTATTTTCGCAAAAGAAGATTTGTGTTAACTCATATGCATGCCTTTATAGCACCACTCTACCTACTGCTCCACATTAATATAAAAACGTTTCCACCATTGCACTTTGTCGTCGTTGTTGGTTGTGTCGTCGTCGTTGGTTGTGTTTCGTTCTTTCTTGTTTTTCATTCCGGTTAAAGCTTAATAAACGATTGGAGACGACTCGGCGTAGAATTATATTATTTTGCGATTATGTAACATTGTAATTGGATATTTTAACATCATCGGACACATAATATAACTGCAGTGGCAGTGGATTGGAATCACTTCAATCGGAGTATTGAAATGCAAATGTATACGATTCGGTCAGCGACAGAATGCAAAATGCAAAAACGAATGTCTATGCATAAGCACACCATATTCTCCATTAAAAGTTTTTAGCTTTTATTGGTCTCGGTAATGTTTTGTTTATGTTCCACGGCATCACACACAGAGAGTGGTGGAAGAAGAATAAGAAGAAGAAGATAAAGGAAAAACAACCCACCAGCAATAATATAATCCGTGTGTCTGCACATTTTGTCTGGTCTTTTTCTTCTCTTCCATGTGCACACTTTAAAGTTACATTTTCTCTATGCTTCAACTTTGTGGTGTCTGGAGTATTGATTATGTCTCTGTTCATAGCTTGCAAATAGATCTTTATGGCGCAGCCAAGTTGTCTTTTCAATGTTTTTGTTTGACGAGATTTTTTTGGCCGTTTTTTTAAACTTAAACTTATTTAGTGAGATCAATCTACTAATTAACAAAGGGTAGGGTGAATGTAGTAACCGATGGGGCAGTGTGCTATACGTTCCGAGTTGTGATTCCAAATATCTTTGAATGAATGATATACCATCGATATAAGAAAGCCTAGATTAGCAATGTCAAACAACAGTTTAAAAAAAAAACACTTTCGGAATGGTTGTGTGATGTTCTTGTTCAGAGTCCCAACGAGTTGCCCTAAAATTAGCGTTAAATTCAAGCTTATTCTAAACGTAGTCGTGTCGAGTTTCATTTGCAAAATATAAAACGACGTTCGTTTCAATTCTGTGTAGCTGTGCGGGACACGTTAGCGCTGGATTTTTGTTCAACATTGCAACTCTCTAGTTATCACGTTAACCGTCTTCCATTTCTTTCCCCTGAATATCCATACTCTCATTTCACTGCACGTGAACAGATCTGTATACTTCAATCGAGTGGCTTTTCTTTTTCCAACTTTGAATCTTTCACATCGTGAAAATTGAAACGAGAAAAGTTTGTTCTAGCATCCAGACGAATCCAATTATTCCACATCGTTTTGTCGTCTGGTATGATAGTCGCATGAAAAGAGATTGAGTGAATAAACAACAAAATTGTATAGCCAAAGCATCAGTCACTTACCTCTTCTCTTCCGCATAGGATAAACACAACTTTGGTGTTTGGTAGAAGAGTAGATAGGTGAGTGATTCGTTTAACAGTAAGTGCATTTTTTGCCGGTCTGTCGGATCGTTTCCAATGTCGGTCGGATCATTTTCCATCGTTTATTCCAAGCTAAAATGAATGAAATTAAAATTTAATTATTGGGACAAAATTTTGGACAGATGCGGGTTCAATGTTACGGACCATTCACAAATAACGCATGGTCTACAGCAGAGGGATGGGTGTTTGTAAAGGTACTTGTCGTACAAGGGGGGTCTGAAATTCATAGTTCTGACCGTGTGCAAGTTGTGAATGGCCCCTCAAAGATGTAGAAACGCGTATCGCAGTTCAGCCAATTACAATCTGTTACTTCTTGTGTTCAAAGTGTCATCATACAACATCAATCTTGTACTTCATTTGTTTTTACTAGGCATATTATGAGTTGCCATAATTTATCTAAACGATTAACGTTATTATGACGGGAACAGCTTGCAATTATGACCGAAAATTGATTTACTGTAATGCGATTAGAGTGTATTGATGTGAGATAATGAGTTTGCAGTTTGTACCAACACACTCTCATCGTTTACATCAGTAATTCTACAATTCCAAGTAGCCCAATACACACATTGTGTGCGTCACTTCGGTTTCGCCCTGGGTTGTACAGTTGGTTAGTACCGAGCTTTATGTGGAAATGCACTTTTGTCAACTTGAACAAAAAATCTACAACTTTGAATAAACGAAATTCTGTGGAGACGCTGTCTCAACCGAAAATTTCATAATTGAATCAATTTAGCCAAACGATATGGGAAACAGAAACTTGCATTTAGCAAATTGAATCTTCCAAGAGGAAACTGCAAAACTTCTCAACATTGTGATGGGCATACATCTAGAGCTAGTAGTTGTATTGGATGGATTGGATGCGTAAGGTTACTTGACGAAAATAAAACAATTTCCGCCAAGTTGAGCTTTTACACAAACGTATAATGTGTGTCTGCTCAATGTACCCTAATCGACGGAGTGTATATCAGTTTTGCATAAGTCCAGTTGTTGTGAGAGCGCTGGGAAAACTTTGACGAGACCTTTCAATTCTATTTTTAACATTCCATTCTTCATATTTGACCCCGAGATAGCCTCGTTCCAATGTCAATACACAAAGTATAGTGCAAATAACAAAAGATAGTTTTCCTTCTGTATCAGATACATAACGAAGAGACATCCATAACACACTCTCCGACTACTGTCTTCCGACTGCAGTTTCAAAAAGCGTTTAAAGTTTTCTTTATAAATTAGAAATTTCCGGCAGTATCTAATCAAATCAATGGCTATCACCTTTACCGTACGTGGAGTTTTCAATTAACAAATTGTTATCGCCGTACAGACGACCGTATGAGAATAGCCCGGATATTCATTGCACATTGGATTTGGCGTTTCGTTGAACAGGGCTGTTTCCATTGAACAAATTTTTTTTTTGCGTTCATTCGATTCTCATTGTGATAGAACATTCGACTTGTTATCTGAGACGATCAACAAGAAAACTTTTCACAGCAGACAATTCCAAGAAACAGCAAGAGAAATTCCAAGAAACAGACTCGTCGTTTAATGAAACTTCAGCGAGAAACTTTTTTTTCTGTCAAATCAAACGACGACAATAAAACCGTTTTTTTTAATCTGACAATACTCATTCCCAATCATCGATACACTCGGTAATCATTCAAATCATAAACCAATTCGGCCCAATTCAAAATAATATGTATTGTAAAACATGAACCATTCATCTACAACTGAATCGAGAGAAAAATAAAAATTCAACAGAAAAAAAATGAAGAAGAACCGTCAGATATAATATATCATCAAAATCTTGTCGTAGGTTATGGTCTCGCTGCGTATGATACACCCAAAATACACAGTGTGTGTGATGGTTTTATACGCTTGGCGGACGTTATTTTTTCACATGGGTCTGCAATAATAAAACCGAAACTTACGCACATTCGCATTGCTGGGTATAATATTTTTGAATATCAAACAACATTTTCAAAGCATTTTATATTTATACAAACCGAGAAACTGAAACCGAAAGCAAACATAAGGGGGAACCGTACGAGGAGTGCACGACTTAAAAGCTAGGTGTCTATAGAAGACATGCATTTCGAAAGTGCTTTGGAACGCTGAATCTTTGGATAACTCCCTTTGAACTCGTCTTTCTAACTTGAATATTAAAATCTGGAAAAAAAAATTCACAATAATCATGCGAAGTGTACTCGAAATTTAGGCAGTTTAGACAGAAAACAATAAAATCCATTTTCTTAGGTCACCGAAAACAGTTCTAGCGCTTTACGGTCATCACTACCTTTCAAATAAAAAAAAATTCATGAAAATCGGATGAAATTTACTCGAGATATCGACAAGAAACTCTTCCTTAACTGTACGGCTGAAGGGGCTGTTCACATAATACGTTTCGTTATTTTACGGAAATTTCTACCTCCCTCCCCCTAGTCACGCAAAAAGGGTTGAATGTGACTCAAATTTGTTAGAGGAGCATCACGTTTTGATATGAACACCCTCCCTCTTCTAGTGTGACGTAATATGTGAACAGCCCCCCGAGTAGCTCTCGACTTAGGTTCACTATGTGATCTGTTACTGCGGAAACAGTGATCCGATTTCGACAAAAAATTTTCTTTCCTGGATTGGTGAAGTCAAGGTTGTTTCATTTCACTCAAACAATCCTGTTCAGGGTCAGGCATTTCTTCTCATTGCTAATTCGGCATCTCTGGGTGACCACAGAAGGTTTGCCCTTACTCAGTGGTTCGAATTCAACGTATTTAGATTTTTATCATTTGGTGCGGCCCACTTTCGTGATCATGGGTCATCACAGATCTATTGATTCTTTGTTTCTCTCCCGTTCATCACCATGTTAGCCTTCCTGTAGCCGCTCTAGGAACCTTTGTAATGTGTCAGGTCTCCCAACGACAACCTCAACTTATTCAGGTGCCCATTCAGCCCCTTCTAATGCGACTTCGGTCCATCCTCAGCGAATTTATCGTCGGGTCTCGGAAAGAATCATTTCGTATAAACGTTTTCTTCATACACTTTTCAGCGTTCTGCATATTTACACTTCGACGTGTTACAAGAGTAAGCATAAGACCCTCGTACTTCGTACGGGTCTAAAAATGCGAATTGAAGTTTTGATTTAGAGACATCACACTGAAGAAAACTACGACATGCCTCTACCCATCGTAACTCTACGGAACAATAAATTCTCACACCTTTTGGAGGAATCTGATAAATGATAATAATCCCTCGATATATCAAAACACACAGAGAGAGTATATCTGTTCACTATGCTGCATACATATAGGTGCCGAACCTCTACGCCTATATTTAATTAGAAAAATGCTAAAGAAACGTCTATCTATCTATCTCTAACAAAAAAACTAAAATTTTATTGATTTCTTAAAACAAGCCGTCTGGTGGCTCTCACATAATCAAATCAAAAGATAATTTTTTTTTCGCGAACTGGAAAGTAGGTCAAATTGTATGTATGGAAATGTGGATAAGTGTGGTGTTTGAAATGTATATTTTGCTTCGTGTGTAATACGCGCGTTTATTTTCGCTGGTTCTCTGTCGCGAATTGTGTACATTACATTTCGCTAATAGGTGTTGATTAAGTTTTAGCAATAAGCGAAAATGAAAAAAAATAAAAAAAATCTTTCCATTCGGAATTCGAGAATGTGATGAATTAGATTTCAATTTTGTTTGAATAGTTTTTCTATATTTTGCTGTGACATAAATAATGTCGTTCACTCTCCTCCTAATCAACTATGACAACCATTTAATTCTTGTGTAAGTGGCGGGAAGACAATGGCTACACAACAACGACAAGTTTCTGGTGGTTTTAGAATTATCCGATTTTGTAATTGATGTAAATTGAAATTGAATCTGGGTAAAATATCGAAACGACGGTGTGTTTTGTTGTGTGTACATAGAGTGATGTTGATATTTACGGTGATGAGTGAAAGTTTTTACTTCTTCTTCTTCTTCTTCGGCCGAACTAAAATTAGCTTCGAGTGGTGTTCTTTGTGATGCAAATCGCTTCGAAATATGGCAATCATTCTAGAATAGGTTCCACACCCGAACTATTTGAATATGTGCAATGGCGGTTGTTACTATAGCAATGAGTAATCAACAGTGGAAAATTTGTATGTAACAGTCTGACTCTCTCTCTATCTCTCTGTTCACTAAACTTCCATCTAAGCGTTTTTGGATATTAAGCAGAACTATTTATCTCCCATATACTCACTAGTTTCCACACTTTTGTATAACTGTTTCAACTTCAATTCAGCCGTGCAGCTTCCGAAACACTATCTTTGTGATTCGAATCGTTTCACATGATTGTCTATATGGACACTCTTGGGTATAGTTAAAACACGTACAGAGAGTGAAACACAATTTATTAGGTTTGCAAAACTGATACGATCCATAGCAAATATAAAATGTGTCTTTCCACTGGTGCAAAAATGAAATGAAATGAAAAAAACTAAACTAAACCACTGAACTATAGACACCTAACCGAGGTTGAACGAACCGTATTAGCGAATGGCCTTCGCAGCAAATTTTTGTTCAAAATTCGCACATTCATAAATTATATAATTATTCTTTGTGGCTTTCAAGTCACATTAACTATGTGTAGTAAAATATCAACTCAACACAGAAACATATTTTTCGTACGGATTTGTCAAAAACAAAAAATTTAATTTACAACCAACAATCATAGTCGATCATAGTGTAGAGGAGCCCATAGGTCAGTTGTTTGACCATAGAGCAAAAAAAAAATGCATTTTCGTTGAATTGTGGTGATCCAATTTCGTATAAATTTAATGATTGTGCCAAAAATGAAGTGTGTGGAATATGTGGAGAGGGGAACGAAAATATAAATTTCTGAACGTGCGGGGCCTCTGATTTGTTTACATTCTGTCTACAATTTCAAAATGCGAATGCATGGGCGGTTTCTGCCTGATTGAATTAGAGATGCAATTCCGCACAGTCCCCGGTTAAATCAATCAGCCATATGTCCGTGATCAATGGGATAATATTCTCGATGAACAAACTGGATTAAATATTTATCAATTGGAGTGTGTGTTCTATATTATGCACAACCTGGTATCGGTATTCTTCGGACCCCCTTGTCTCTATACATTTTATATCAATCATCGAGAGTGAAAATATGTACCTACCTACTTTGGAACACAAGAGAGAGAGGTTTGATGATGCCTTTTGGGATGTATATGGTTCCTCCGTACACCTTTTTCAATTTAATTGCTCTGTGTCTATCGGCGGTATGTTGGCATATTGCTACACTTCTCCTATTCTGTCGGAATATATTTCAGATGTTGGAAGAAGCGTAAAGTGCCCTACTGTACAAATATGTACATGTGTGCATACGTGTGTGCCGTCATCGAGAATATTATATACATTCCCATTGCTGCTGATCGTACAATTTCGAACCAATTAAATAAAAGTTTCGTCGATAAACTGGATGAACTTTTCAAAATTTTATCTGCATCGTGTTTCTCATTACCGCAGCAGCAGCAAAAAAAAAACGAACGAAAAGAATCTCACAGACAATAGATTCGGTTGTTCGAATTAATAAATTTTAATTTGAAATTCGGTGCGGTGTGGCCCTTTTTCCTCTCGGTGGAAATCAAAATATTTGCGCTCTTCATTGTTAAAACTAACTCCTCCGTTTCGTTTCAAACTTCAGCACACTATAGCTGCATGCATGTGTGCGACCGAACAATTTCAATTTAACTTGAAAACCTAGAAGGCTTTGACAAACATCAAAGTGACGAAAAAAATTCACATTTCAAATTCAAAAGATTGGATCAATTGGCAATATTTTTTCTCTGTCGAATAAAATATATCCGGGACATTCGAGTCAGTAGTAGTTGACCATAATTATCAATTCCATAAGTTTTGCCTAGGCTGCAGCGAGTGATAGATATTAAAGGTGGACAATTTTCATTTTATTTTACAGAAATGGCGGAAGGAAATGGTGAGTTGGTCGACGATGTTGGAGTGAAATCAGACGATCGTGCTGAGGGTGAACGAACCGAAGACTATCCCAAACTAATAGAATATGGGCTAGACAAACGAGTAAGTTGATTTTGCTACCACAGATGTGACAAGAACACGTTTTTATCATCTTTTTTCGCTTTGATTTCTCCTCCCCAACCATAGGTCGCTGGCAAATTAGACGATATTTATAAAACAGGAAAATTAGCCCATGTTGAATTAGATGAACGAGCACTTGATGCATTAAAAGAATTCCCGGTTGATGGTGCCTTAAATGTATTAAGCCAGTTCCTTGAATCCAATTTAGAACACGTATCAAATAAATCTGCCTATTTATGTGGTGTGATGAAAACGTATCGACAAAAAAGTAGAGCCAGCCAACAAGGAGTGCCAGCGCCTGCGACCACAGTGCAAACAAAGGGGCCAGACGAAGAGAAAATTAAGAAAATACTTGAACGCACAGGTTACACATTAGATGTCACAACAGGTAAGATTTTTTTGGTCTCCCGAGGCAAAATGTTTCTCGCAGGTCTGACCGTTTTCGTCACACACACGCAGGTCAAAGAAAATATGGTGGTCCGCCGCCGAATTGGGAAGGCAACACACCCGGCAATGGATGTGAAGTGTTTTGTGGCAAAATACCAAAAGACATGTTCGAAGATGAACTCATACCGTTGTTCGAAAAATGCGGTTCGATATGGGATTTAAGACTTATGATGGATCCGATGACTGGCACGAATCGTGGATATGCATTTGTTACGTTCACTGGACGGGAAGCTGCACAGAACGCCGTCAAGGAGGTAACACTTTTGGGTTTAAATTGGGAGGATTTTTTTTCGTTCGGTTTTCGTTCGTTTTTATTTTCATTATTTGGTTACTTAAGGCTCTTATGATTTTCGCTATAGTCCATTCGTATAATCTAGATGTAAATTTTGATTTTGGGGATTGAAGACATCCACTTACCCCGCCCTCCAGTATAGACGGATTTTGCCTCGTCTGAGCGTCGATAATAATGGGAAGGAACGTTCGGAATAACGGTTCGAGTTAACCACTGAACTAACGGATGTTAGGCATATCGAATCCTCTACTTCATTTGATGAGCAAATTCAAACAGTCTCTTTCGCTCGTGCTTTTATTAGGTGACGATTTGATAACACCAAATAAGGTCCTAACTTGTCGCGTTACTTTTGATCATAAAGCCGTCGAATGGCTCAACATAAAAATAGGAAAATGGAAATTCTGACGTGTCAGAGTCGAATCATTCTGCTATCCACTTCCACCTAGACTCAGAAACTAAAATCAATTTTCAGATCTTCGAACTTCATTTCTATTGTCTTGTTATTAACGACATGGTTCGACGTAGTTAGCCCAGCTTCCTGTTGGTTGGTGTTAGTTGTCAATGTACTCGTACAAAGACCTCTAAGTCAGGACATTGCAAGTAGCGATCGGGCGCTGTTAACTGGCGCAGGTCTGTCCTTTTACAATAAAAGTGAAACGATGTGTGTACATCAGTGAAGTTGGGGGATAGGGAGCAAAAAGGGGGCTCATTCAACGATGATATGGCAACATTTCATCGTTTTCGAATGCCGATATCTCAGCTACCGTTGACATTATAAAAACTCACTAGCTAAATCGTGAATTTCCCCGCTTGAACGCAGCAGTTGTCGTTTGTTTCCAGTTTTTTTTTAACCTCTTGAGGTAGTTTCATTACAACAGGTCTGCGCAAGTTAGATTAAAATGTCAATTGTCTGAGAAGCCAGCACAGCCTCATTTTGAAGAACAATGTGTGAATCCGTTTTAGTTACGGTTATGTTTGCTTCTAATGGTTGACGGTCGGTTGTTTTCGACGTTGTCGAAAATCGATTTGGGTCCTTCACCAAATGAAGTCACGCTATTTTACTGAATTTTTGACCCAAACCCATCTCAAAAAGAGTCAAATTTGGCTCGAACTTGTTTTACTACCGTCATGCTCCACGACATACCCCTCTCCTACTCAAGGCGTGACGGCATTTATGAATACAATCCCTTTACCGCGTACGATGGAACATACATTTATCAGAGACATGCGATCGCCTGGTTTTTTTGAAATTTTTCTCGTGACTGCGTACCATTTCCTTCGACAGTCAAGTTATAGCGTGCGGGAAGGCTTGATAAAATGTTTGCGTCTTCAGTTCGGAAAGGAGAATTCTCCCCACACTGTTTTATAGTCTTCCTTTATTATAGAATTACTGGGGGCTTTACACTGTTTCTGTGCTATTATTGTGGGTGTTGCAAAAGAAATACCTAGATTCCGCTTTGTACACATTTTGAATAGATTTTTATTTGGTAGACGCTGATAAAATGATATGCATGCTTGTGATTCTCATTACTATTTTTATATCTCCCGTGTCAATTGTTTTTCTTTTCTTCTACACACAGAGACCCTCAACTCTTTTTTTTTCTGTAGAAAATGGAAAATTTTACTTTTTTTTCGTTTGTTTATTTTGTAACTGTTTCACAATTTTCTATATTTTAAAAAAATTTAAAAAAAACATTTTATTTTCAGAGGTATTCCCCCAAAAACTAAATAATTCATAAAAACTCAGTCGATCAATAAAATCATAAACTATCTTTGGTGCGCCACACACATGTCTCTTTTGTTGACGCTCCTTTTCACAAATGAAACTCTTTCCGTTTTATAATCTCTATTCTCGAAACATAAAACTCTCCCCTTTCTAATATTTTTTCCCCAAACTAATCAGTAAATTTATGGTTAATCCACACGTTTGAATGTCCTGGCGGAGGAGAGAGAACATCACACAGCAAAATATTACACTTATTAAAAAACACAGAACATATATTCCCCGTCACATGTGCAACTACATTTTCTTTACTATGGCGGAAACAAAAATTCTTCTTCTCCTTTTGTTTTGAGTCTGGAGAGAGACATCCATCCCCACCCCCAGTTCAATATTGGCAATAGTAGTTTGCATTGGATGCTGTGAAAGTAATGAGATGTGAACCACTTTGTGATTAAAGGAAAACTCACAAGTGTTTTGTTTGTGAGAAACAAGCTTCGTTAATTGTCTTGTTGACAAGTGCTTATTCGAGGCCCGAAGGGCATTATACGAATTTTCCTGTTCATTGTAGTATGCTCACACCCCAATTGAACAGAATTAATGGTCACCCATTGATTTTGTCTTGAATTTGAGGCGTGCGAATGGATAGTGAACAATGAACAATCATGTGTGACCATCGTAGACTCCTGTGGTTTTCGATTGAACTTCAACAGTCGTCACGTTACAACTAAAGAAAGTACAAGAAATCAAAAATCTACTACTTCAGCTACTTATAGTTCAACGAAACATGCTCAAAAAGTAAATTCCATAATTCAACGAGTGAAAAGAAGAATGAGAACAAAAAGTTCGTTCGAAGTGTTGTATGGTCAACTAGCACGACCAACACACCCGTCGTTGTTTGCAGTACTCTTGAACTTGGCAAATGTGCACACATGGTGTTTCGTTTCACTTTTCATTCAAATTTCTTCAGTGTAACTCGACGAGTATTTAAGGTTAATAACAGATCACAGAAGTCTACGATGTTCACTCATGGTTTTTCATTGCCAACTACACCCACTCTAGCACAAATTCGGAACAAACTCTATCAATGGTTCAATGAAGCATGGGCATACAATCACAAATACAAGAAATTTCTCAAAATGCATATCCGAGCCGAAGGCGAGGGGTGCAATTACACCTGTCGGAAAGCAGTTACCGAAGCAAGTTGATCAGAAAACACACTAGTGACTTTTCTTTTGTCATAAAATTGTTTCCGAATCAATGAATTGTGTAGTAGCATCCAATGTAGTCTGGTTTACTGCCTGGCACATGCGAGACATTGAATGTTATGTGAATATTAACGAACCGATAATGTTCCAACATGTAGTGGATCATTTTCGCCGGCGAGGTAATGTTCGACTTTCGCATGGGGTAAGCAGTAAAATCAGTTATATATTTCACCGACTCCTTTTTTCCACCCCCGATACACTTTTATATACTTGAAAATAATGATGATGATGAAAGAAAAAACGGAAGAAGAAAAAAAAGGTTATAAACATTAGCGAATTATATTTTGTGTTTAATATAATATGAGAGCCCTCTCAAATTTTTATCTTATTAGTAAAAAGATAGCAATGAAATGAAATGAAAAAGAAAAGAAAATTGAAATCAGCAAAATCTTAAAATTTCGGCACAAAATTCTCAAAATTTCCTACTTTAGGCAAGAAATGTATTTGGCAGTTTCACTTATGGCTTTGAAAATTTTTTGAAAAAAATTTAACAAAATGAAAACATAGATTGGCTGGACAGAGAAATGATAAAAAAATATTCTCAACAACATCGGCAACAACACACGCAACCGAACTCTATCAACAATATGTATTTTACAAGAGAAAAGAAAATTTATTTAGAGAAAACGAGAAAGAAATACGAAGATGAAAAATTTGAATTCCTTTTTATTGTTGCAATACGCTGCTTGATACTTGAGCAAAAAATTCAACAACAAAAAATGTTATTCTTTCGGCCCAATTTTTTGTTTTTTACAAATTCTTTTTTATGATCAAAATTTCTTTATAACAAAAATATTCTTACAGGTCTCCTCTTTGCAAAATATTTATGTGTTCGAACTGAACTGAAATGTCTGAACTCTATTTCCGTAATTTTTTTGGTTTTTTTTTAAATTGTTTTTGGATTATAAACTGTATTTAAGCGCTTCGAAATTGGGAATCCGAGATTCTAATTTTTTATTTTTTTTGGTTTGGCTTTAATATTGTTTTAGTGTAATCGATTTCTTATCATTGTATGATCGACTTATTGAAAAGCCGCTGCAAGTATGTAATGTTCACAGGTTGGTTGCTTCTATTTAAATAGTGTCCGAAGTCACCATTACAAATCCAATTGACGCGTGATTCAATCCAATTGCATTACCAATGCTAATCCGCCCTCTAATTACGTCGAATTTCATGAATTGGGGAATTAAATTGAATTGAAGAGAGTTCGATCTTGAAAAAGCTCAGAGTCCGTAAGAATTTTTCTAGAAAAAGTTCCATCGAATCTTGTCTCATCTACAGGAGTGCTATTACTACCCCTATTCAACTGTCGTTTCACAATTTCACACAAGGTGTTTGTGATGACTGATTAAAAAGCCAATTAATGTTCTATACGATGACATTTGATTGAACTAAAATCCGTATAAGGGCAAGTGCAGCGTTTGTTGCATTCCATTGTAGCTATGGCGCAGCCGAAACTGTAATAGCTGCAGCTTTGAGGTGTTCTACAATTTTGTTCACGTTAGTGACCTAGGAAAAGTTGTAGAACATCTCAAAGCTGTAGCTTTTGCAGTTTCGCCTGTACCAACGCAACTAACGCTGGCTACGAAAATATTTTCGAAAAAATTATATTGAGCTTTCAAAGCCAATTGTCGTTGAATTCATGGTCGACCACCTACCCAAGATGCATCAATAGATTTCAAGATATTCTAGCCAAAAGTTTGTTATATTTGCAAGGTCGTTCGGCTTTTATTGTTTCAACGTTACCACACGATAAATTCGAGGCCTAATACTTGAAGGTTGAGCAGATTGCTGAGTGTGTGCAAGATAAGGAAACTGATTCCGAAAACCCCCAGCGGTGTTTACATCTATTGCATTCTTACTCACACTACATCTTTTCAACCTTCAGATCAATATCGACGCGTCGATTGGATTGTATTCGTTGATAACGTAAATTGTTTTCTGTCACTCTGGTTCGGTATTCCTTTTGGACAACCCCGGCAAAAAGGAAGATGTATTCACATCCTCCTTTCCCCCCGAGATGTTATAAATCAATGATACAATGAATAACAAATTATATCTAAATTTCAGAGAGATTTTATTTTAAACAATTCCGATCAATTTCTGTTTCGGTGTCTTAAGCAAAATTTTACGAGCATGATCCTATTTATCTTGACTTCCACCAAAAAACACCACCACCTCCACCCCCCCCAGTAATTTGGTATTATATTATCGTACCCCCCTCAAAATTAGTAGATGAAATTTTTTTTATTTTTCTATAATTATTAAGAGTGCAGTTTAACACATTGGTTTATACAACAGCAAAAAATAAAAATGTTTAGTGTTTTTCGCTTAAAGAGGCTTAAAATTACAAAAAAATCAATAAATTTTAAACTCTGGAAGAACATTTGTAAATCATTTCTCATCAAAATTTATTTTTTTTCCCCTTTATTTTATTATTTTGGTTGACACTTTTTATAATTTTTTATTTTCTAAATTTCTCAATCTCATCTCTTTTTCACCATCATTCGAAATTCAAATTTTTTTTTTGATTTTTATTTTTCTTATTATTTTTTTGGCCAAGATTATTTTTTATTTTTATTATTTTATTTCATAAACCACCCACAGCTCGATAACTACGAAATAAAATCTGGAAAATGTTTGAAAATTAACATAAGCGTACCGAATCTACGCCTATTTGTAGGCAACATACCTAAATCAAAAGGCAAAGAGGAGATACTAGACGAATTTGGTAAATCGACAGGTAAATGAAAAGACAAATTCAAAATTTTGTTTTTTTTTCACAAAAAATTTATTTTTTTTAAACTTTCAAAATTTTGTTGCTAAAATTTCGTTACTAAAAACAAAAAAAAATAAAAACGAGAAAAAAACCACCATCCAACGTACAATAATCGTAATTCCATCCATCGAGGTTTTTTTGTGTTAAATTTGTTTTATTGTTGATTGAAAGAAAAAAACGGTCTTAAGTTTTCCCTTTTTTTTTAAATAGAAGAGGAGGGAGGACGTAAGAGCAATTTTTTACACAAATAATTATTTGATTTTGAAACGTGTCGTGTTGTTATCGTGTTAAACCCCCAAAGAAACAAGATTTGTTCATGTTTAATTAATTAATTTTAAATAATCGAAATTTTTTGCTTTAAATTTATGTTTTTAAAAGTAAGATAAGCCCAAAATTCTATAAATTAGAAGAAGAAGAAAAAATGTATTTTATTGGTTTACCAATGTGTATTACACGCGGGGCTCTCGTAACACCTGATCTTTTTGCAACCATTTCTCGAATGTTATGAATTTACGTAATGTATATTTAACCGTGCGGTCTTTTTGTTTTGTATGGATCAAAAGTCTCTCTGCTTGAGACTTTTGGGAAGCTTTTTGTTCTGGCGGCTAGTCAAACTCTATCTAGCTAACTGAATATTTGAGACTAAACATAAAAAAAATAAAATTTCCCTAATGTTATTCATATTTCTTTTGGCATAATAAGTTTTTTTTGTTCTGTCTTATGAATGAAAATAATTTTTATTTTCCCACAATCAACAAGCACACACACACATTCACATACCGAAATGCAATTATTTAGTCAATTTAAAGTTTGAGCAACATATTAACGATTTTTATCTTTTCATCGAACCAAAAAAACAAAAACAAAAATGTTGCATTCCTCTCTCCCAATGTGTGTTTTTTATTCCCTGTTGTTCGTTCGCCCCATTGCCGATGTTCACGTATGTTCTACCAATATAAACGTTGCACATCTGCCGCAACTGATAATTTATCTTAGCAAATTTTACACGAAAATTTTTTTCCTTTCCTTCTTTCATTTTTATATATCCCCATCCTTCGTAGTCCACATTTTCAATTTCAGTTGAAATTAATTCTGACATTACATTTTAATCTTAATGTATTGATCGTAATAGTACCTACAATGTACCACGGAATTTTATTTTTATTTTTTCTGTTCGCTTCACACATAAATTTCTGTGAACCATATGCTTGAACTCTCTCTCTATCTCGTTCCTCATGTGTGTATGTTTTGTATTAAATAAAAATTTATTTTTTCCACATTTTTTAATGTGAGTTCAGGTTTTGTTGAACCGGTCAGCACAACAACCCCATTTTTAGTTATCAATACCCAATGGTATTACAATATAGCGGTTTTCCATAACGTAAATGTTATGCATATGTTGCATAATGTAACTGAGCTCTACACCTGTTCAATTCAATTTAATTTGCGTTGTTGATGGTTTGTATTTTTGCCATATTATATGAAAATCACAATAATTAAAAAAAAAACACATTTTTCTCTTCTACAATTATAACAATCGGTTCAGCAGATCCGTTTTTGCTGTTGTTATTATTTGTTTTGTGGATAATCATCTCTGCTTCAAGAAGAAAGGATGTTGGGGAAAACATACCGGCGGAATTTTATTGATCCGAGGAAGATCTGTTCGTGTTATTCGTCGGTAATTTTATAATAATTGCACCACGTGTTACAGTTGATTGTGTGTCGACATAAAATTATTTTCTTTTTTTAATCAAACGAGCCATTTTCTTATTTAAAGATGAAATTGCAATCAATTCCAAATTAGATATCGAATTATGGATTGCATAATAATTGTCGATACAATGAAGTACGCTGGACGAAGAGAAGAACCTCTTCTCTGCTCCACATGTTTCATAGTATCAACAATTTACTATATTTAAAGCTGAAGACACACGAGCAATTATGCTGCGTTTTCCATTTTTGCATGTAATGAATGTCCGATTACAACAAGAAATCCCAGTATAGTGGTCGATCTCAGCAACGGAAACTTGTCGTGTGTCTTCGTCATAAAAAGCACCTCACCGACCGGTAACTTGCGATTGCGATTTCATTAATATTCATCAATAATTGCGCTTTCTAGCCATATTTTTGTTTTGAATAATTTAATTCGCATAAAAAGATCACCCATATTACCAAACACAAATTTCATTCATTAATGAATTTATATTGTTTTTTTTGGAAACGACTCACTACCACCCATCACCACCACCCCCATTGTCGCACAACACAAACCCTAACTAAATACAAACTTTACACAAACATACACACACACACACACACACACACACACACACACACACTCTACACTTCTAATACTGCCCAAAAGTTCATTCATGTTTCGCACAATTATATCTCTAAATAATACAACTTTCCTGAGGCTCTCTTTCACAGTTTCTTTTTGTTAAGGAAAAACCATTCTATCAAATGATTTTGATCTATCTTAAACAGTTTTTGTGTGTGTGTGAGAGAACCACATTTTCTATTTATGTATATTATGTCAACAATCTCCAGTCATTAGCTCGACGGAAAGAAAAAAAAATTTGCATAAAATATTCGGGGTTGGAATTGACGGAAGGAAACAGCGTCGTATCAAAAATTACTTACTTCTCCTACTTCTTTCATTTGTCCATAACTAATGTATGGAGAAATGAGATAAGAAGGAGAAGTAACAATTTCTTGATACGATGCCTTTTCTAAATGTTACCGAGTGTATAAAGTTTTAATTGATTTTTATTGATTATTCGTGACGATGCATAAAAATCAACTTTTACCTCAAAAGAGAGACAGAAAGAGACGCGGCTTTCACGCGTTCTTTTTTATTTTTGGGTTTTTTTTTTGTTATGATAAAAAGTTATATTTTTGATT
>JANTFA010162527.1:0-10238 GCA_026413405.1 Phytosciara flavipes
AGAAACTGTTAGGGGCTTTCGCGACTTTAGGCACAAGGGTTGATGTAGATTCAAACGCAGTTCAACCAGTTCGGTTTTCTATAGCAAAATGTTTGATAGAACTAACTAACGAAGCACAAGATTTCTGCATCAGTCGGTCAAGTGAAGTGGTAGGTGGGTCTTTGGAAATGTTACTCAGTGAGAAAACTAAGAAGCTAATAAAATTGGCTGACGTTTTGTTGTTGTTGATATGAAACTGAAAGTCAATTTCCGTTCAATTAGTTGATCAAATCAAACGCAGCTACTCAACAGTTTCCAGAATCTGTATTCATAGCAGAGAAATATTTTGGTAAAACTACCAAAATTCAAAAATACAAAAAATATTTTGTGTCGCATTAGACAACTGAGTGCGGTTTAGCGTAAGTGAACGTTATTCGTTCCATCCGTAACATAAGCGTCCAAAAATCAACATTCATCAGCCTCCACTTCTACCTCCTGTTGCACGTCAAAATCGGAAGGAGCAGGGTACAATTCTTCCATTGCTACTGCATTCACCACCTCCGTGTCCGTTGGTGTATCACTCATATCAAGACAATCACCGGAGTCAATGCACTCAGAGCAGCACAAATCATTGGAACTGTCCGACGAACTGTCGAGTTCGGATATTGATGTTGCCGGACATTCCACCCAGTGTATGATGGCACCTTGAAATTCCACTTGGGGACCGTCGTACGCAGATAACTCCAATTGCACATTTTCCTGGAATGAATGGATGAAGATGGTTTGAAAGAATCGTTGGAACGCGATGGATATTAGGGCGAAAGGAAGAGAACACCCGCGAAATTGATTTGTAAACGAAATGATTCAGGTGAATGTCGACACTTACGTCATCTAGCAAACAAAGCAAATCATGGAGCGTTGCTTTTTTGTTAGGCGTCATACCATAACATTCACAAATTTCTCTCAATTGGCGAATTGTCGGTAGCCGGTAAATATTTCGTTTGTGTAAGTTTTCGTTGGAATTCATTGTCGTGATGAGACGAAAATTTTTTTTTCTTTAAATTTTACTTTATCGAAAGAATGCACCGAACGTCCAATAGGTAAATGATAAATGGGATGAAGATCTAAATTTTGGGCCAATGAAAATGCAGACACGTTTTCCATTCATACGATTCCGATCCTATTGGCGCTAACAAAGTTCAACGAAAATTTCATTTCACACATAGATGGCGATTGATTTCTATAAACCCCATAAACAGACGGTATAGGGTCAGGGTCCATCTGTGAGTGAAAAGTACAACTGTGTGAAGAAGTGACACTAGTGACAGTTCCCCATTGTTTTCAAAAGTTCATTTCTTTGAAATTTCAATCTGTTTGGTCTGTGTTTCACTTGAAATGTCTAATCCAAAGCCGAAGTTCACCGTTCAAAAGCAACTTGTTCGTGGAACGGAAAAACCAACTCGTCTGGCCAGTGTCAAGGCACATACATCACCGTCATTGTATCAGCAACAAAATCAAAAAATACGAACGATATCGACTGCCGCATCGAAAACAGACAAATATCGAATACCCCAGTTACAAGCTACGCTGGGATTGGCCAACCAAATCGATCAGTTAAAAGCTAAGACCGGACCGAAATACAATGACATTTGTGAATTAACACCCAGATCTAAGGCTGTTGTTACCGAACGGGTAAGAGGGATTCTCATTCTGTCATGAATGTTGAGACATGTAAACAAAGTGCAAACATTTCCTTTGCAGATCACACATCAGTTGAACTTCCCGGCTGAGGCAACCGTTTTTAAGAAATTGATTCCGGTGAATGTAAACGACTCTGTGCTGGAAGATGTTTGTCCGAAAGTGAAAAAGCGGCGACCATTCACACTGCACAAAGATCCGGAACCGGAACTCGGGAACTATTTGACGCCAGTCATTCCATTGGAATTGAAAATTGAACGATGTGACAGTACGATCGAATTGAAGCAACCGGAAAATTTCGACTACAACCGAATGTACAGTTTGTTTAAAGTGTTAAACGCTGGATTGTAAATGTCGATCCTATTGAGACCTTGAAGATTGTAATACAGAACCATGACATAATACGTAACGTACCTCGCTCGTCTAGCCAATAATTAGTGAATTTTGTTCTTTTGTGATAATATAAAATTGAAGACTTTGGACATTGAATTCAGAATTTTATTTAAGAAGTCGTCACACAATCTCACCAGAACTATGATGTTCAGCATGGTATTGGTGTCGTAATGAATTCAGAGATGAAGAACTGACATCAGTCCACAGATGAGAGATTAAATGAATGATTTGGTGTTCGAGGTAAGCATAAAACAACAAGGCCGAAACGTTTCCAATCTGATGGCCATCGCATAATGGGAAAATTAATAAAATTAGACGAAGGGAGCGGGGATATATGCGTCCAGTGATGGGTATTTTGTGTGGGTCAGTGTACAGTTCAGCTCTCATTTCATTCTTTTAGAACTTCGTCTAAAGTTTTCTTCATAAAACTACGGAAGATCAATTCAGTTGACTAACACGGCACCACCGTCTCAACGGCTCGCCTAACACAGGAAAACAACGTTGTGAACTGCTACGAAAAGTAATCTTGGGGACAAACTCTTTGTCTGCTAGTAAAATTGTATTTTGAATCAAGTCAGATCTTTACCTGAAACCGAATCTAATAATTCAGATTGACCTAAGCCTGACCTGATTCAAATCAGGATTACTCATTTCACGCTCATGCCAGGTAAGCTTCACCCTGAAAATTTGCACCGAAAAATTTCGAATCAACCTGTCTTGAGCCTGACGTTACCAGACCAAAAAAGTTTCGGGTCCAGATTTATTCAGGCTCAACGTGAACGTGTCCTGTTGAAATCAGCTTTATTCATTTTAGGTTCATGTCAGTTCAAACCTGACCTTTTCTGAGCACAACGTCATATCGTCGCCCATTGAATATCCGTTAGTTCTTCTGGTATGCATTCGAGAATCAACTGTCAACACATCGATGCACAATCTATTACTTCATTTTGTCTAACATAGGTGAAGATCGTAGATTCTATAAAATATTTAACGTTGCGGTTTAGTAATGCACCTTCTTTTGAGTGGGAGACAGTATAGTTCATAGGGGTGCAGTTTATAAAAAAAAACCCAAGGTTTTAAAATCAAGAGATGGCTGAACCCAAGAGATTGATCCGGTCGGTCTTTTTAAAGTTGCGATGTGGCAACTGACTTGAAGAACACCTTAAATTGCCTGAAAAGCCAACGCTAGAGCAAACAAAATAACCAGCATCGAAAGACAAAAGGAAAGCAGAATGCTTTTTAGACCCACATCGACAAACTGTTTAGTGGCACGTGACCTTTTAGGACGGTGCAGATCAGCTGTTTCCAAGATTAACCTCTTTACGGTACAGTGCTAAGAGAGCTTCGTGTGCCAGTGTTACTTCATAGGAATTTGTTTCACGAAGAGATAGATTTGAAGATAGCACAAATGCTTGTAAGAGAAATTCTAAGGTTTTTAACGTTACGCTTTAGAAACCTTGGAAGAACCACTTCATTTGAAATACGAGAACCCTGCTAGGCGCTTTAATTGGATGTATAATGAATGATGATGGTTCTAAAAAGTTTCGTACACGCAAAGTGCAAGGAAGTATCACAAATCAGAACAGATAGTAGCTTTGACGTCATTTGTGTCGAATGTTTGAAAACGTTGTCGATGTATACTACTTGGCCACATCAATAGAGTCATTGGTCTGCAAGCAAAGTCAAGAAACACACAAGCTTATCAAAGAGTCCACATATTAAAGAAGTTTCAAAATATTTAAAATTGTGACGACACAACATAAATTCGAAATGCAAAACATGATAGCTAACTTGTTATTCATTTGTTATCGATACGAATGACAAAGAATAAATGAAAATCTACGGCTAATTCGGTCTTACAGGAAGTAACATTTACTTTTGGAGTCGTATTCTAAATGTATTCTTTTTAAGTCCACTTTGTTCCACTCATTCTCTCTTACATGCTCGTGTGTATCAGTAAGTGTGTGGAACAAAGTGGACTGTGAAACAAATACATTTAAAATAAAACTCCAAAAGTAAATGTTACACATTGTATATAGCAAAATGTGTGCTCAAACAATTGAAGTAAAAGATATGAAATCAATACTTTCATGATCAAAGGAAGTAGTAGACTCGATTTAAAATTGATGTTGATACGATTACCGTTTGCGGCCAGACAAATGTGTCACACAGGTTGTCTAACATCTACGCCCTTAGTCTACATTCTTTTTGAAAGTAAAACGAAAAAAGGCTTGAGGTTTCTAATTTAAACTGGAAAATTTGGTTTTAATTCAATTTGGAAAGTCTACAGAAATGTGTGGTATATCCGTGAAAATCCGAAGATAAATGTCACCGTTTTGAACCGAAACTGACTGAATGAACAACATTTCTCGATGGTAAAAAGTCAGCTATATCCTCCCGGATGAAAATGACGTTGTCTCGCTGGTCTCAAATATATTGTCGTTTGAGGATACCCGGGAATGTAAATATGTCATATAAAAACAGCTACCTAAAACAACGCACTATAAACGAGCATGAGAAATTCTGACTATACTTCGTCGAAGAGACCTCTAATCATCCTCAATTCAAATATCTCTTCCTATTGTTTGCAGTGCATCTTGTTAGATCCTTCAAGTTGTTTGTCTGTATTTTAGACCAGAAGAACTTCTAGATTCGAAAGTTATACTGTTGCGACAACAAAAATGCAACTGGTGGTATGCTTGATGCTGTCTGTGAATTGTTAGTGCAACGCGATTTCTATAAACCACTACCTAATTTGGTGAACAGTATTGGATGCGGTTGCTAGAAAGACACCTTGGTTAGTGACTATAAATAACGACACATTCCATCGACATTAGACAAGACAGCGAAACTTAAACTTTATTTCGAATCTACAAAAGCTTATCTTTGTGGCTATAACAGGGAGTTACCGTCAATCAGTTTTTTTTCTTCCAAATGGTATCGTGGTATGTCTTTGACTGAGGAAACGCTAATATTTTGCAAAAATTCTAGCAAAAGAAAAAGGCTGTTGTTTTCTTGAGGTTTTAAAACTTCAAAACACCACCTAAGATAAAAGAAATAGACCGTCCAATAACTTCTGCAGCCGGTCGCCATAAATCTGCACCTTTCAGAAACGGGGTGGTCATCTGTTATCAGCAACAATGATCAAAATAAGCGATTAGATGCTTGTAGCATTTGTTATATAGAAAAAAGTTTGTTACAACAAATGAAGTAGTAAAAGTAGATCTCCAATGAAACACAGAACGACACACTTCAAACCAACGAAGTATCAGATTTGATGAAAATATTGCGTTACGTCTGCCGTTTCTGAAAAGTTAATGTATAATAGTTTGAAGCACCCCGTGCCCGATGTGTTCAATACGAACGGCTATAATAAAAAAATTTCCGATAAATTTTTTCAGAAAAGAAAAATCACAAAATATTCAGAGTTGATAAAAGCACCAGAAAATAATCGCCAGGTTTCATTGGCTGAAAAATTGATAAGACTTTAAAGGTAACAATATTTGCCATTACGGAGAGCCCCGATAAAGTAATCATTTTGTCGATTTGGCCAGTTTACGTTAGACCAGCATTTCGTTCGTTGCTATTCTTTTCAATACGGAACTGAACTGTGTGTTTTAACTTCCAATAAAATCGTTAGGGAAAATCATCCAAATATTGAGCAATCAATTAAACGGAAACGCTAAGTTCGGTCGACACAAAAAGGCTGGCCACATAGCAATCATTCATTGACGGCTTAACAATGTCGCCTAGTCCAGATCACGTAAGGATTATAAACTTGAGAAAATATTTCTTGCATTACTCACAAAACCACTATAAATGGTGATGGATTGTGATATAGTCTGGAAATTAATTTCTGTTAACGTGTGTGTGTGTGCATCCGAGTATCGCGATTCCATAATATCATACACTTCGTTTCGACACAATTTGTATATAAGACAAAGGAAGGCGACAATGTGATTATAATTTGGAAATAAAATGAAATTTATCTTGATTTCGTCATTAATAACGTTTGCTATCGATGATAGAATTGAATTGAAATTTTTTTTTTATTATTAATTGAGAGCGATAAGCTCGTAGATTTTTCCATACGATTGCATGACAAGCTAATTAAGGTTTACCTGGAACTTGTTTTTCACCTCTTTCGATGCAGTATGGTGACAAATATTGAGGAAAAAAAAGTTGAATTCAGTGAAATTAACGAGTAGAGCAGCTCTTTAGCAGTAGCAATCTCACAGAGATTGTTTACAAAATAATAAGTTGGAAACTTGGACGGTTGCTAGAACATATGCGTTGTTGTGAGTCATATCTGTTTCCATTTAATCAAAGTGACTAACGATATTTTCTTCGGACTTCCACTTATCGCACACAAGATCAAAAGTCAGTTAGCACAAAACCTTCTGCCAAAATTTTCAGCTCATTATTTCAATTTACGATCTTCACATTTACATTCGCAATATAAATGACACTTAAAAGTGAACATATTCACTCAACGTATACTGCAGAGTTTGTAAGTGCGGTGAATTCCAATATGTTCGGAGTAAAAGGCGTAAAGACCGCAATAACTACAAGCAAAACTAACAATAATTTCAAAATTATCCTGTCCGTCATTCTGACTCTCTCCATCGCATCATGCGGTTGTGTATTTTATCGTTAGATATGAAATTGTCATACACAAATGAGTTATTTGTCATGTCGCTGTCAAACTCATTGCAACTTACATGGTGCTTTGTCTCAATACAAATTTCAAACCAGAACCCAACGATTTGAATTCAATTTTCGAGGTCGATAAGAAAACTTCTGAAACCATTTAGTGTTTCGGACAACACCAATCATTTTGTGAATCTGTTACTTCGTTTGTTATTATTATTTCGCATTGTTTTATTCGAGGTCTTTTACTTCATTTGTTACAACATAAGTTTTTGTATAAATAAGGAAATCCTATACCGGATCAACCGCTTCTTAAGGTCATTATTGTCGATAAAAGATGAATTCACCGTTTCTGAAAAGTTTTGGTTCGCGTTTTAGTTTTACCAACAATCGCGTAACTGTGAACATGGCAATTACCTTCATAATTCATACCAGTGTAATGCGGTGTTGTCTAATTATGTGTGGTGTGGTTGCTGGGAAACTGCAATGCTCACGTATTTATGCTTCGGGCACATGTTTGTATTTTTCTCATGTGATTATCGACTACACATTTTGTGATCAGCAGAGACCAATTCATTCCTCATTCCTATTCATTCAACGCCATCAATTTTTTGTTACCATTGCTATGATAACGACAATAAAACCGGTCACACTCTATGTGCAAAAATAGAAGATTACGGCGGAAGTCATTCATTACATGAGTGACAATTTTGTGATACGAGTCGACTGCTCGTGTCAAAATAACAGTTTGCTATTTAATGTAATGTTCCAAATTGTTGTGTTGACGAGTGGGAGAGTTACATCTAGAGCCGTAGGGACGTAATGTACTATTAATTCCAGTCCCATGCGAAAAGTGGTTATTATTATGTACATGTACTTGTAACGAACGCTTTCTGCGGGGAGCTCATTGTAATGACAACTTTCCGCATGTGAAGAGCATTTAAATAGGATGCTGGAAGAGTAATTCATTAGTCCAACCATTTATGAGACTCGTGAGCTCATTCGTATGTTTTGTGGAGCTAGAATTATTTCCTTTCACATAACTCCTTTAGCTAGTGAGTTTCCTAGCACATTCTGGCGAAGGAGATGGTTCCAGTAATACTGAGCCGAGTGAAATAAGTCGCTCAAATAACGTATTAATAACGTATTTCCACTCTAGATAGAGAAATTGATAACGTATTTCATTTATGAATCAAGGAACGATAATAAAATGAATCAACGATCAACGCGTTGAACTTAACAAAAAAAAACGATTGAATGCTACAGGTCAAAGAAATACCTTCACCCAAGTCAATACTCTCCAGGCATGAGTGACCATCTAAATAGAGTACTGAAACTGGACAGTGTACCATACAAATATTTTGCACTGTAAAAAGAGTGGGGATAAAATCTCATACAAAACAGTACTCTATTTGACTGACTTGGTTTGCACTCATGCCTGGAGAGTATTGCCCAAGTTGCTTAAAAATATTTTCATGACAAAAGTATCGTAGTAAGATAAAAATTGTAAACAAATTCAGTTGGTGTTGGGGGATTAAGTTCATGCTCCGTTTGGGTCTAATTAATCATTTGCTTGGACATTTTTATATCGATGAGTGGGAAGTAAGTCAATATTCAAATATTGAACGAATCACGTGAATTAATTTACTCGTAAAAATCCGCGAAATTTAAATCCGCTTGCTGTTGATAAAAGGTTACTGTACTTTCAGAATGTCACACTTTCTTTTCTTTAATTTTTTTTAAATGTTTCTTCAAATTCCATGGATAATAAATTAAGTTCTCTGAATCGATTCCAGGGCGAATGGGTCTGGATCAATTCACTATCAAAAGATGAATTTGCGATACCAATTGGTGTCCTGGTTGTTCGCACGGAAAAGAATAAAATCCTTGTGCGTGACGATGAAGGAAAAGAGTACTGGATACCATCTGATCAGGTAAATCAATGAGCTTTTGCAAAATTAAAATTAGTGGTAACTAAAATGAACGGCCAATTGCAGGTCATCAAAAATATGCACATCACATCACAACGCGGTGTCGACGATATGATCACGTTGGGTGATCTACAAGAATATGCAATTTTAAGAAATCTTCATTTGCGGTACATGAAGAAGCAGATTTATGTAAGTGGTTCGTGGATGTTTTGTTAAAATAATTTTTAAAATTCAGGTGGTTGTCTAATCATCATTAACGACAGCAGTAATTAAAACGAGTGATTAGTGATGACCTTGGAGGAAATGCTCAATTTAATGAAGTAAAAGATTTTGTGTCAATCTTTTGCGAATGCTCAGAACGAAAGAAGTGGCAGATTCAACAGTCATACTTTTTCGAAGGAGTATGCGTCATGTTTAAATTGACTTAGATTAGTATTTTGGGGTTGAGAGAGCCAGCCTAGGGCTCATCCGTGAATTGAGAGGAAGCGAAGAAACAGATCGAAGATCCTATGTTTCAAACTATCGAGCCTTGATGAATATACGGTTTTTGACAAGTGTTGATGATCTCGATGGTAGATCTTCATCATGGAGTTCATAATACTCGTAAATTAACTTAGATTGGAGGACTATTTTCAATAAAAGACCGAGAGCCCACGCTCATATGTGACCCTTATAAAGGAGAGGTTTGAAACATATGCTAAACTATTCCTTTCCAGCACGGAAAACATTTGTTCTACGACTTTTATATTTGAGATATGGGACGGCAAAGGCCCAAGTGCGCCCAATGAAGAATGCAATTTAGGAAAATCAAGCTTTTGTTGAAAAGTTTGGCGTGTCTGACAACTCAAGTTTTCAAATTTTCAACTTGCGAGGCACGCTAGGCTGACCTTCAAACAAAAACTTCATTTTTCAACTATAGACCAGGAGCCCACACGCACTCTCGATCCTCATTCGAAACCTATATGAGGGTCGAAATTCGCGCGGGGTCTAGGTCTATAAAAGCTTGTTTTAGAAACAATTGAATCTGAGTCGTTCAATCTTGAAAGCTTCAGGAGAACAGTTCCCTCCTCTCAAGAGGAATTGCAAACCAATTAACCCATTAATCGAGTTCTATGTGAAATTTAACCAATTTTTCTTCTACTCAAAAATAAACAGTCAACACAAAGCTTGTCGAAGATAGTGGCTATCTTAATAAGGAACTTACCACAGTGACGCATACACCACTCTTCATATACAGCGTTATCTAATCTGAAACAAAACAATAAAAAAAATTTTCTTTTGTCATGCATAATAATCCACAAACACCTCTGAATAAATTATCACACACCACACCGTGCAAACACCATTTCCCACACACATGTTCCATACAATAAAATTGTTATTTCAGACATACACCGGCAGCATGTTGGTAGCCATTAATCCATACGAAATTCTTCCTATTTACACCAACAATGAGATAACAAATTATCGGAATAGAAAAATTGGCGACCTGCCACCGCACATATTTGCGATTGGTGATAGCGCTTTTCAGGAAATATTACGCGAAAATGTTGATCAATGCATCGTTATCAGCGGTGAATCCGGTGC
>JANTFA010162538.1:0-10237 GCA_026413405.1 Phytosciara flavipes
CTTCAAAATATACAAAAATAGACATGTAAGAGATGTGTATATCTTAGTAATGTTGATTGTACATAATTTCTATCATTTATTTTCTTGGTTGATATCTTTTTGTTTTTTTGTTTTTCATTTTTGTGCAGAGTATAGTGCATTTTATTAAAGATTTAAGTATTTTAGTTTTTTGTCTTAAAAATTAAACGATTTTTTCATTCATTTTAATAAATTTGTTCATTTTTGTCGACACATCGACACATGAAGAATTTTCATTTTTTCGCATTGGGACACATTCATTTTTTGTTCTTTTCTCAAAAAAAAACATTTCGGCGAGGGGTTTTCCACTTCAAAGTAATTCCAAATAAATCCCAGAAATGGTTCACCCCTAAGGTTTCGGAAAACTAGAATTCATTCTTAATTTGAATAAAATTTGTGCTTTAAAGAGTCGGCAAATTAAAATTGAAGAAAATAAACAAAGAAAACCGAGAATGTTAAGGACATGACCTCACTTACATACAATTTTTCGAATGGAATTTTTGTAAGATGAAATAAACGTAAAGGAGGAAGTAGAGGTCAATCGAATTAAGTTCGGCTTTTTTAAACGGTCCAATCCATAGAGTGTTAACAATATAAAGAGTCGAGGGAAACACATCTGAATCGGCTTGTCATTCATTACATTTTTTGACATTGCCCTGGACTTGCACACATAGAAAATGGTCTTCGGTAAAACTCTATAAAAATGAAACTGTTTGACAGTTACAAGTACACAACAAGGGTAGCAGTTTTGTTCGCATGTTAATACCACTGAAAAAAAAAGCTGAAGAGTGTGCCGAACTAAAGGGCGTGTCGTAAAAAATCGTATTTTTAAACTTTGCGATGCTTTTCTTGACGATATTTTACTGTCTAGAGATATAGTAAGAAAACTCTGCCATGTGCCACTGTTAAAAGACAGTCCACTCTGACTGCTGGTTAACATCGATTTCAAATTACTTGTCCATTAAACATAGAAAGTTGCTATCGAAAAACATCGCATTCATATGTCATTTGAAAATGCAATGTTCGTCAGAGCAACTTTGCACGTTGAGATATAAGCATTCTGAGAAGACGAAAAGAACTGACCTGGAACGGATACAAAAATTCGATACAACATCGCTAAGCATTAAAATAAGTTGTAGAAAAACATCGCAAATTTTCTACGACACAGTCTGAAGCTGAGCTAAAGTTGATTGACTTTGACGGCTTCATTGAAAATCTTGCAAGAAGGTGGTAAAGAAAATCAATAAATGTTATGCAAAGAGCGTTTCAATCAAACACAATTGATTTTCCTTTCATTCGAAACCTTCTACTTTTCAGAATTGTACCGATAAGTAAGACACAAAATTGTGAGTCGCTTTGGTGTATTGTGGAAAGTTTTTGAATTCATCAATCCTTTTAAATTGAAACACATTTTACCATATATTGTTTGGAATGTGGCATCAGTTCGTTACATTATATCTCGCAACAATCATTCGTAATCGCAGTCTTGATGAGGGTTAATTAAATATTAGATTACGATAAAGGAACAATGGTAACGATTCGTCAAAAAATTCCCTTAATTAACAAAAGTCTACAATGAGAAAAGTATAAACATCAAAAACCGAAAGCTAAATTATACGGATTCATCAACTCTGACGAAAAGATTTCCCATTTCACTTTGGGTTTGCTTTAATTTAATTAAAACACGAATCCGATTTTTGATGGATGTTATTGTTCTGTGTGCACAAGTTATACGACTTTTTGTCGTTCCAAGAACTCTGAGCCCAGAAAGGACTATAAAAATTGTGAACATAAAAATAAAAATTAAGAACAAAAAAAACCGAAAAGAAACAAATTATAATGAGCACATCCGTATACTATGTATAGTACACTAACGCAAAGACAACACTGACGTCATAATCACAGCATGAACAGCTTTCATAAATAATCCAACTAAATTTGAGTTAACATGAAAACGAAAAAAAAGAAAAAAAAGTGCACAAAATAAGGCATAATAAGACAAACTCGACGTCAAAATGACAAAGTGCTTTCACATTTTAGGGGCTTTTTTTACCCCCATATATGGAGAATGAAGCCAATCTAGTAATGATATATATTAGCAGTCCGGAATATGAGATTCATGGATGTTAATAACGAGTATTTTTAAGATTTTCTTAATAAATATTACAGTTCTGTGTTTTTCCTTCCTTTTTTTGATAAAAAGAAATGTCATAGGACACAGCTCACATTGGATTTCTTTGCGGCTGTAATAATGATAATAATAAAAAAGGAAAAAAAGATTTTTGCCATATTAATGATAATTTCTATCTTAGTGGATGATGACACTCTTGAAACAATTTTTTCAGTTAGTTCGAGTTCCTTTCTTGGCCGGGATTTAATTAATTTATTACAATTAGAAAGGACACACAAAAGCTTTGACCATAAAACGAAAAACAGAACAGAAACATTCTCGACAATACTGATACTTATAAATGCTAACAATTATACGGCTCCTCTAAATATAAATTTCCGTTTTTTTTTGTTTGTGTGTGTGTCTGTTTTTCATATTTTCTTCTTTTTTTAATTAAATTATTTTCTAAATAAAATTAATTGTGCCCATATTTTATAAGAATGTTCACTAAATACAAATATTTTTGCGCTTAAATACAAAAATTTTGGTTTTGTTTTTTGCTTTTACACATCGGGAATTACGTTTTCTTTACATTTTCTGTTCATTATATTCATCATAATACAGACATCTGTTGCACGACAATAGAATAGATAGATATTGAAATGAGTGACTTTAGCGAATTATAGGAAAAATGAAAATGTCATTCATTTAGCTTCGATTTTAGTACCCTCTGAGAAACAGCAGATACATTGTCAAAACATTCGACAAATCTGTTACTTCATTTGTTCAAATAATTTCGATTTGTTTGATTCTCGATCTATAACTTCTTTTGTTACAACATACGATTTTGTATATAAGAGAATGATATGCCGACTCAGTCGCTCATTAAGCTCATCATTGACGATGACAGATTGCTGAAAGGTTGACTTTCTCTAAGTCTTGCAAAAGAAAGTCAAAGTTTAGACCAATTTGACGCAACTCATTATTACAATGAGAAATGTTTCTACGATATTGCTCCAAAATGCACAGAATTATAAAATTAACTTTGTGTACGTAGTACGATCCAACTTTGTCAGCCTCCACAAATGTGGTCATTTCGTATGAATTTTTTTATGAACACTAGAGATAAGCATGCGTGTGGTAGCTAGAACAACATAATTGGCCACAACTTTTGATCAACAGAATACTTTGAAACAGTGGAATAGCTGTAACCCTGTAACAAGAGTAGTCCTATTGTATTTGGAGCGTCCAGCTGTCCAACAAAAGTTTTATTTTAAAATTCCATTCGTCATTTGAGACTAATACCTCAACCAATTCAAATGTTCTTTGATGTGTGACGATCGAAGTATACGCTAGGGCTACTTTCGTCAGACCACCTCTGGGACTCAAATCAAGGAGTCGTAGAACAAGCGTTTTTCGTGTTGGGTAATGTAATGAAATGACATAGGTTTTGAAACATGATCTTATGAGGGACTCATTTTGTCGTAGGGCCAAGGACTGTGCTATACACGTTTCGAAGTTCAGACGAACTTGTGGAAAAAAATTGGTGAATCTCAGCCGCAGTTCGTAGAACCAGTTTTCCCTTAGAACATAGCACTAACTACTAGCACGGATACTCTTGTTTGAAACGTCAAAAAGCGTGTGTGTGTTTTACTCACACAAAGCAAACATGATCACTGTCTTTACAAAAGAAATGCAAGGAATACTGTGATTGTGAAATTGGTTTCCGAAAATTTCTTATGTTAGTAGGCAATGGGCAGTGCTATGTCTAGAATGATATATTGCGTCGATTAAAAATAACTTGTCGAAAGTCGTCTAACAGCCTTTACTGACATCGTCAGCATATTTAAAATCAAATTAAGCGAAAGAAATTTCATTTTCTTATGATTCACTAATGCCACACGTCCACGTTCTGCAGTTAAGTATTCATTTCATGACCAGATTTTACAATTTATCTTTCGCTCATTTGTGTCTGGTTGTTTACTTTAAATTTATTTTCGGTTGATTTCAGTTTTCATCTTTTTAATATTGCATACGACCACGCTCCACGCGCGCGTTACCAACACTTTGTTTTATTATTATAAACATTGTGAAACCCCAAATTGACGATTACAAAAATATTTGAAACATTTGGATTTGGATGGATAAAAGTGGATGGACTATCATGAAATAGTCGTTTTTATAACGCAAGAAGAAAAGAGAGTATTAAGATCTGACGTCTTATTTAAATGCAAAGTGATTGATAAGGGAATAAAATGTCACTTCGGTTTACAATGACGACAAACTTTCCAACAACACGATGAAGTGGCAGATTTCTTTCTTTCCATCTAATAAGATATTCAGCAATGCGTGCGATAAGTACTACATATCGTCAATCAGTGACTCATTGAATAATGTTGAGTAATCGCATTAAGCTTATTGACTTTTAAGCCACACAGTATGTAAATTTCTCACACATGAGAGATTGCTTGCTAGTCGGAATTATGACAAAGAAAGGAACTCCCTACGCTCTGTGACAAATGGAATGCTTCATTGCGTTAAAAGCTGCTTGTTTTTTTTCGGGAATAAGCTAAATGTGTGTCGATAAAAACCAGTGAAAAATTGAAAAAACTCAATATAAACGATGCAAAATCAAGGTACACCATACGACGTTGAATAAGAAAGGGCGTCGCTATCACACGTCACAAACATTTACAACCGGAAAAAAAAGAACAGGCATCGTTGATAAAACGTAAATGGGATTGAAGTAAATGGAATTTATTGGTAACGACATTGTGGCTACAAAATGTTTGTCTCGATATTTTGATCAATTGTGGCGATTCATCACCGTATTAACGGCAAATCCAGAGTAATTTAGGTCCAACCGAAACTAATCCTAACATTTGACTTATTATCGGATTACTTTATCCGGTGCTGGGTATTATACCGCTTTTCCCTTCCGAATAATGCGGTCTCGGTCAGATCCGTATAATAATCAATTTCTCGAGATAACATCGTCATCATCAAATTAAGATGTATTGTCGAGGAAAAGTTTCTGGGAATCGAAAAACCCTCTTTAAGAGAATCACTTTATTAATATGATGTGGTGCTGTGATTAGCACAAAAATGATTATGACTCGGCAAAGTACATTTTGGTTTTGTATTGAACGAATGAAGAGAAGAAGAAAAAATGTAAACAAACAAAGAAACGTAATGGTCCTGCGGGAAAAAACTCATTACGAGTTAGAATAGGAAAGAGATTCCGATAACAGACTACCGTAATGCATCTTCAACAGACGTTTTCAGAGTGTTTACCAAGTTAAAAAGAAATCGGATAAAATGTCACAGGTAAAAAATGTCTTATGGTTAATTCAAGGCCGTAATTGATTATCTTTCTCTATTTTGTTTTTCACTCAAAACCTGAATCGCTTTTTGACATACGAGACGCAAAGGATTATCAAAAAGTCAATTTTTTTCTCTTTAAAAACTCGAATCGATAGGATATCATGGAAATGATGCCATCAAGTTGACAAAATATAATGCCGATCAGAATACACACCAATTTCCTGTTTCGATATTTGTGATGTCAAATGAAAATATTTTCCGGCTTTTCACATTGATAAACTGTTATGGTAAAGTGAAGATGGGAATTTTTCTACTTCTTCGATGAAGATTTGTGGGAGTGGCATCCAACTTAAAATGAAGGAATTTTTTGTTTGGGTGGCATCTTTGTTAACTCAGACCTCCTGCAGTAGAGGGTGACGTTATTTACGGATGTCTCCTAAGAGTAGATTGATAAACATTACCTCCCAGACTCACTAAATGAACAGTTTTACGAGATGTTCGAGAGCTGGACATTCGAAGACATGGCGTAATGATAAGTCTCACTTCAACTGCAATTTTATTTATTGGCAGTCTTTATTTGTCTGGAGCGAAAAATTTCAGTGTGTCTAGATGGATAAATCGCACATAATGAGCGTGTGTGTGTGTGAAGTTCACAAACTCACTCGTAGTGTGTATTACACACTTGATAGTCACCTACTCTGCTTGCATTCAATGGATTGTGCCGTTGGTTTACGGCTGTATCGTTTCTGCTTGTGGCGCCGCTTGTGACTCGGAGACAAAATGGCTGTCACGGCTGCGATTTGTACGTACTTTCAAATCAATACTTCGTAAAGTACATGCTGAAAAGCCGCACTGAACCCCAAGTAGCGCCTTGTAGTGAAATTTCTTCGAACTACCACCGCCAAGTGAACATGGTTCAAACTACCACTGCCAGACACAAACAAAGAATAATGCGCCGAGCGTTAGCAAGGCTGCCTAATTTCTGTTTGTGAGTATATTTAAGTACATGACAAAACCGTTGGTTTCGTGAAGTTCTTTTAGAAGACCTGTCCAGTATTGGTTACGGGATAGTTCTACATTCCACCGCAAAACGCTGCGGACGTTCGGGTATTTGTGTGAAAAGTGGCTAGGAACTGCACGAGAGTGAAAAGCTCTAAAATGTCGTGAGGTTTGAAGCCATTTTATCATAAAGTTTGGCATCAAACAGCGCCATCTCTCATCAAGTAAAACCCTTAAAATCAGAGTTTCTTACTTGGTTAAACGCAACCAATACTGATGTATGCAAAACGGAATGGTTCAGTTTTATGCACTTCTAGTTTTAGTGTTAAAATAACGAGACGTATACTGTCCTACTACCTAGCTCTCTAACATCAACATTTCTTCCGTTTTAGTAATAAAACTGGTAAGTTCACCACAGAAAAAAAACTCTTAAAATGTGAATGATTCCGAAAAGAAGGGGGTAAAATGTTCGAGTCTGGGTTAGAAACAATTATGCATGCACCACACACAAAACTCTTGGTAGTTTGGATATCAGATGAATGTGCAGAAAAATCAATCTGATTGTTCGGAATCACTGAATCGCTAAATAGAAATACATTTTCATCAATCCGCTGTTGTATGGTATGGCGAATCAATAAATATTAAAATTTTGGTTAAATGAATCGAAATATTCAGCGAAATTTCAGAGTTTCGTTTTGTAGTTTCAAAATATTGAATGACGTTGCCGAAAACGATGTGTAAATCCATTTAACAACTTACATCATAGCTGATGCACTGTTTGTGTATCATTGAACATTTTCCCCATCGTATTCCTTCTTGTTTTCATTATATAAATTATGGTTAAATTTTCAAAATATACAAAATCTATTTACAATATATTTATCTCGATGTTATGTAGCAAAAATTATTTTCCTTCTGTCAGCATCTTCTTTAATTTTTGTTACACAAATTAATAAATCAGAGTTTTCCTCCTTTCACATTTTTCTATTTTTTCTTTTACTTTTGGGGGGAAAAATTTTTGGATTGGTGTTTTTACTAAATTAAGTTATTTGTTTATGGTGCTAGCATTTTTGATAATTCTTCATCTTGTAAGCATCCTTTTAGAAACTCGTCTTGAGTTAATTGACCATCGTTGTTTTCATCCATTTTGGCGAAAATATTTTTAGCACGCTCTTCGGCTGAATCAGCTGGACGATTCGATGAACATGCGCCTAACATATCGTATATTGCCTGCAATAGTGTCACTTGGTTTCAGTATCTTATTAAGTCCTTTGGATATTAATTCAAGTAATTCAATCTGTTGAATGTACGACTCGACTTTGAAAGAGTTTTAGCGGACCGTATGCCACAATGATTTCTAACAAGTGAAAACGGATTTATCCCGCAACTTTTCATTCGTGTGAACGCGTTTGGACTCAGCCGTTTGCTCATTAGCTCTTCAGAAACGGCAGTCTTGTCACAATTATATTCGACAAATCTGGTACTTTATTTGTTTGAAGTATATCATTTTGTTCGAACCAAAGTCTTGTACTTCATTTGTTACAAAATAAATCTGTGTACATAAGGAAATGCAACATCGAATCAATCGGTTGTAACGATCATCATTGTCGATAACAGATGTCTGACCCGTTTCGGAAAAGTTAGATTACACAACTTTACGTGGGACCTTGCAACTCAATGTATTTGAAAATACAAACCAGTTAATTCACAGGAGTGAGATGAGACTAAAATCTCGTATCTTACGGGGCGATGAACTAAAAGACTGTTCATAACGTCAAGCTGTTTTAGAAACTTCTCTACATGTCGTCACGCAAAGAGGGTCAAAATTGACACAAACTTGTTAGGAGAATCACGTTTTCTTGAACATCCCTCTTCACTAACAGGATGAAGTCATATATGAACGGACCCTAAAAGGCTATCGTGAAGAAAACGCGTCCCAACAACTACTATATTATGTAATGACGATGACAAGACGGTGTAACTTTCGTCAATCTATCAACGCCTATGACTTCAATTTGACTCAACCAGAAGAGACAAAATTTTGTCAATTGTAATTGTAACCGATTCATCATCATCGATTTAACAATAAAAAAGAACCGGCAATTCCAGTATACAATGAATAAATTCACTTGGGGAAACATTTCTAATTTGAATTCTATTAATTTCTCATGGAATTCACACCGCGTCGAATTTGGTGTAAGGAAAATCTTAAAAGACACAACATTGCTATGGTTACAGGTCGGCTGCGCATACATTTGTTACGTGAAAATGTACAGCGTTTTTAATGTAATATCAATTCACCTCCTCAAAAAGCAAACTTGGAAAATCACTTATTTCAATCAACAACAACAGGTTTTCCTTAGATTGAATGTAAGAACTGATTTTGGTTTATAGTTAAAATTTTAATCGTCGAAAGAATCACTGTAATATTAAGAATTAAAATTGTTCAGACTATACACTCATTTACTAATTGCGACATCGCCAATTCAGCCGCCGTTTCCTCTCACATTAATTGGGAAAGTGTCGTTCATAAATTACGTAACGGTAAAATCGATCATTTTAGTACTAAGCCCTTCCTAGTGCCACGCGAGATTACTATTCTCCTGCCTCTTCCCTTTGTATTTTTGTTTGACCACCTTCAATTATAGGTCGTGTGTCTTGGTTTTTTGAACAGCATTCGATTGTGGACAACTATCAAATTTTCTCATTGCCCAACCACCACCGAATGTTTCGCGCTTGTAGACGTCGTCACGTCGAGTTGTACAAAAGCTCTGTTTTGGATCTGTAAGCGTCAAACCATTTTTGTACGGCTTTTAAAATGAAAGCTTGACAATCCAGCTATTTTTGGCTGCGTGCGTAATTACACACTGAACATGTTTCTTGACTTTAACGTAAACTTTAACGAAGGACAACATTATGTCAAGCCGAACCTAGTTTAGGAGCTTACCTAAATTACGTGGCCCATGTGGCAGAAGATGATTTTTGTATGTTTCTATCGATGTCTCATGTTTGTGAGTTACAGAATTCAGTTCCATTACGACTTCACTTTCAACTCCGTCACTTTTTTCGTTCAGTATCACTGTTTCGATCTGAGAGTCAAGAATGTATTTTCTATTTCAGTTAAAGCCCTGAAATATGCCACACCTCATCAGACGAAGGCGACAATAACGAACTGTCAAAAAGCCTCAAGAGGCTACTTATATCTTTTTTACATGTAAATGTCTAGCGAATCACAAGCGAAATGAAAGTAAACAATTGCCTTTCTACATTCACCTCATCATCAAACATGCTGCCACTTGTGGGAAAGCGGTAGGCTTTTAAGCAACAAGAACATGTTAAAATTGTATCTGAAACAGAAATATTTCATACTTCAAGGTGTGTTTGAAGTCCAAACAAAATCCCGTGCCGTACAGACAGTGTTCTTGGACCATCAAGCGAATGTTTCTGCCATCAAAAGGACTGGAGCTGAGATATACTTATCGAAAAGTCTGACTACGAGGCTCGCTGCAGCAAGTCTCCTCATTTTGACGAACCGTTATGTTTATAATTTCGCACATAAGACCCCTCTCATCATGTCACACTTTGTCATGAAACAGCAGATCCTTCCCTCCTTTAGCATAACGTAATTTATGAACGGCCCCAAATAGAGATAACAATTGTATGTACACCGACTGAATTCTCTGAACGTTGAATCGGTAACAACATTTTCTTTTGCCTTACCTGAACTATTTTCGTCATTTCTTGTATATCTATGACACCATTTCCGTCTACGTCATACATTCTAAA
>JANTFA010162549.1:0-10236 GCA_026413405.1 Phytosciara flavipes
AAATTTCTGAGAACTTTGCTAGTTATTACTTTTTTTGAAAGTCTTTTCAACTATTCAAAGTTTAACTCAGTCTGTGAAGGGTTGATGTATGATACAGTCAACTTGATTCTTATATCATTTTGTTTTTGGGTTAGGAAATTATAAATTCAAAGCATGAAATAACCATATTGGAGCACTTTACTGATAAGAAAAATATTGCTTTAATACGGAATTTGCAATGTGTGGGGGTTTGTGCTTTCTTATCATTCACCTAATTTCAATGAAAATCAAAATTGGTTTTCTGTCGCCTATTCAAATAGCACAAAACATGTCGCTGGTGTGTATTGAAAAAACAATTTTACTGATACAGCTCACTGATCTCTGATTTTCTACTATTCCGATTCGAAATACTTTTCAAGGAAAATAATATCTGGAAATAAAAGTGATCGAATTTGAAAGAGACACAAAGCAAACTTTTTCTTCGAATTAATTAAATTCCTTTACGAAGTATGCGTTTCTTTTGGATAAGGCTATGAAGATAATTCTTCTTCCTCAGACAATTCTACCGATATTTCGACGTTTTTTTTTAGTATTTTATGAATCGCATTTCCGTTTAACTTTTTGCACATTTTATTGCGCGTGAAATACCCAAACCCAAAAAACGATATGACTGCGCATCGCTCCAAAGACTATGGTTTTAATTTTCACAGTTTTTAGCTTTAAGGAAGTGGAATTTTACTTGTAATTATGTTGAGTAAAACTTTACTTCCATAAAGTTTAAAAAGTTTCTTATTTAAAACCACAGTCTTTCTGTCTCAACATCAGTGATCCTTGGCACTGTCTGCCACGACATCAAAAAACATTTTTCAGATTTAGTCTTTTTTGATTAATAATCTAGCCTAACATTTTACTCAAACTTAGTCGACTGTTCATCTTTGCTTCAGTGTTTGTTAAACAAACTTTTGGTAGCTGTTTGTTTTTGCTGCTTTTGTAATTTCAAGTATGCTTAAATAACTCTCGACGAACATTTGTATAATGACCTACGTTCTTGTTGTTTGGTAGCGAATGAATTGAATTAAATTGATTATTGATTGAAGATCAGTTCGAGCTATCAATGTCCCAGATATACTGGAATAGAGCTGCCTATATCGTGACGACGACAAACAGATAGAATGACTTATGCGCAAGTTAATCAAATGTCCAACTTTAAAGCTTTATGCGTTCGACTCAATAATTATAAACAAAAAATTTGAGAAACCGCTGCTGCTGCTTTTTGTGCCAATTTTTGCAAAAATTGAAAAAAAATGCACCATCAGAAGTTCCATGTACTTGCAGAATGACATACAGTCCCTATAACTCCGTTACTACTAGAACTACCTCAACCCCACCAAATTGCTAGAATTCTTAATTTAAAATGCATACGAGTTATACGAGTTATAACTTTTCTGTTCGGCCGAGTACCGATGTCGAAAATATTGAAGTAACGCTAATGATACTCTAAACAAAATCATTGACAGATCTATTTCGATAAGGCTTTCAAAGCTTCCCATCCCGGATTCAAATAGATTTGCCATAGAAATCATTTCCATTCAACTTCAAATAAATTAATTTCCGAATCGCTACAAAAATCAATCACAAAGAAAATGAATGGTGGTGTGTATGTGTAAGGTGAGCCACAAATTCGCCAATAAAATCCAATTCAATATAATCTTCTCTGGCATCTTTTCATCGAAATATATATTTAATTAATGATCCCTTCTCGTCCGTTCCATACGGACTTTCGGTATGCAAAAGTTGTGTATTGAGCGTTTAAAAAATTTTCCCTTTGAAAAATATTCTACTTTTAATGTTGTTATAATTGAAACAAAATACAAATACATGTCCGAAGTTAATTTAATGCGACCATTATAAATTGTTGGGTTTTTTTCTTTCTTTCTTTATTTGCACCACAGCTTCATATGTATACATATGCGTACGTTCAACACTCTAAACGTGGAAAAAATGATATTTATGTCATACCGAATAAACGTGCCTTGTTCGTTGATTATATATATTTTTGGACCTGTACGAAGTACGAGACACTAATGCCTTCACTCTTACTTTTGTAACACATCGATTTCGAGTCCTATTCCATGAATAAGGAAAACCTTCTGTGGTCATCCCAAATCAGCGATTAAAAAATATTCGTCTGTCTGCCAGTCGCGAACAGGTTTTAACTTGCGTAAAACGAAACCAAACTCAGTTGCATTTTTTATCCTCGAAATTTATTTACAAATGCTACATTCTCCAAAGCAAGTTACATTCAATACAAATACCAGTTTATCTCTGATCCAGAGATATGGTCCAATTAGTGCTATTTTCGAGGTCTACTTGAGGTTTCTAGCATATAATACTACCGGCGAGGCAGTATTGCAATAACTGAGTTGATACATGGTGCAAATATAAAGCATTGACTACACCAACCAGGCTCATGGAGTGAACCTAAATCGAGCTTCGAAGGATTTTAGAGTTTTTGACCATATTTCGAGAAAATTTTACCTGACTTTGGTGGATTTTTTTTTCAGTATATTTACAATTGATTAAAGATAAAATATCTCCTGCAGCGACTTCTCCCATTATACATCCTGCGTTGTTTATCTGCAGCGCTATGCTCATTCGTTGAATTACAAATTCTCTTGATCGGTGCTCATCACTTACGTCTCTGATTTTTTTTTGCAATTTCTTTGATAAAGTTAAGGCCATCCTTACAAATAGGACTCAAAGTTTCCACGGCGAAAGATACAAAAATGTGATTCTCTCTTGCAACAATATTTCCAATAAATCCAACGTTTTCGAACAGCTGCCTTCTCTGCAAACTTACCACAACCACAGCCTTTGCTTGAGATTTCTATGTTTGATTTGGCAAGAGTGTCTCAACACGTTGCGTCCCATGATAAAACTTGACCGTTGGCCCAAGGTATCAATGTCATACCATGTGGACGCTTGTTGCTTTCGTGGCTCGTATGAGACTTTTGTAATTGCTGTAAGCAATTTTAGCAAGTAATGATTTTAAATGGAATGATCGAAAGATTCTGTATTGCAGGCTACTTCTAAGATGTATGCGTTTCATGGAAAACTAGCTACATATCGTCCCTACTCGTACGGGTCCCCCATAATGTTTTCGATGGGTTTCTTTCGCTCTATCTGCTCTGCGGCTATGAGTTTGTTTTGGTACAGTTTCCTTATACACCGTGTGCGCACCGTTTTCTCGGATATATAATTTTTTATATTTTATACCCAGGCTTCTTCGTACCATTCATCTACTCCCAACATTCGTTTAGGTTCTACGTATATATACCTTATTTTTATAACTGATATGAGTATCATAAAGTCTGAATGACACTTTAGCAACGAAAATGCATTATAATAAAATACGGAAAGGACATCATAATTCTTACGGTGCGTTTTTGTCTTGACTCTCTCGTCTCATTGCAGATCGTGGCATTATTTTTAACTTGTTGTGTGTATGTTTGCGATATCATATTAAAACTCATAAATTGCTATGAGTAATAAAACATGAGAATTTTTTTTGTCCATCTTCGTCGTCTACGTTTTAATGCAAGCAAACAGCACGGATTATAGCATTTTAGTTTTAACTTAATAATATGAATTATTAGTATTTCTGTTTATTGGAAATTTCAGCTCAATTTTTTTCTTACGTTGAAAATAAGTTGCTGCGATAAGATACGGGAACGGTATTACATTAAAAAAGAAACAAGTTTTTCGCCCTCTACTCAATCATTGGGTGTAAAGAGTAATATATCGTCCACAGAATCGTTTACTAGCTAAGTCTTTGGTATGGCAATATTTATCGTAAAGACATTTGTCTTTGAAAAAGGGATGTGAAATTGCAACAAGACCTCCGAATCTGTTACTTCACTTGTGTAAAATCTATCACTTTAATATTTTCATCATTATTTAATAATATAAAAGAACACTCTGACAGCTCATTGTAGCATCTTAACATTACACTGGTTGTTTCATGTGAATGTCAAGGTAGAGTGCTCCGATTTCAATAACTCTAATTTTCTAAACAAATTTTGTTACTTTGCTAGTTAACCGTTTAGTAATCCGGTATTCCGCATTGGACGGTCTTAGCACTACACAACTTACAAACCTAACATAAAACGTATTACTATAGATCACGAAGCATGAGGTTTGTGAAACCACTTGCATCAAATGGATCATTTCATAGTCTAGCGAATTCACAAATCGACCGTTTGCATAAATTGTTAATCACGGAGCTATGGTAAGAAAAGGAAGAGAATTCTGTATCTATTACTTGGTGATAGATGTCGTTAGCATCAAAATTAATATTTTGGATTACTGACAATGTAAGAATGAAGTAGTGGTTGCGAAAAAATAGTATTGAGTTTATGTTACGGTCGAACAACCGTTAGGTTTAGGTATCTAATGGTTAGTGCTAAGTCTAGTTATTAGATTTAAAACTAACTATTATTTTTTGCACCAAGGATCGAATCCGGGACTTATTGGATAAGAGATGAGTGTAATGCTCTGCCGATTGAGCTACCCAAACCATAAGATGGCTCGACTAGAGCTACGTAGAATAAGTTCTTATCTACATTTTTGTTTAAATTTAATTTACCTATTTACCGACCTTTAAACGACTTTAATCACAGAAATAATATATTTTTTTTAAACAGCTTACCGTAGCGTGGTTGATAACAAGGCGATAATATGAATGTTGAAACAGAGCTGTCTTTTTGTTTAACTCATCATCGTTGACAGAATATGAACTCATAAAGTTGTGACGATTAAGATCCATTCACAAATTACGAACGCTCTAGAAGGGGGCGGGTTCTGACAAAATCGTACGCTTCATACATTTTTGGAATTTTCTCCATACATTTTGGTATGAAAGGGGGTCTAAAATTCATGATTGTACGCGTGCGTAATTTGTGAATGGCTCCTTACGTATTTATATCGCAACAAGCACCACTTTAAATTTTACTAGCACGAACTAACAGAACACATTAAAAATAATTAATATTCTGAATTCATATTCTAATTTCATAATGGTAATCAAACCGAAACCGAACACAATATAATACAGTGGAAAATAGAAACAATTTTTTGTTTTGTTAGAAATACTTATAAAGTTCATTTGAATTGTTATCTGGAACCTCATACATATTAACATGAAGTTTACCTTAAACAAATGACATACATTTCTAGATTCGACGTCATTTTTTATATTTTTATACTTTTTAATGAATAATATTGATTAAAAAATGTTTTTTATTTTTTATTTTCATAAAATGTATTACTAATTAAATTCGGAACGGCCAACAACAATAACGCTGTTTTTTCCCAACATTTCTGTTATTTGATCGAAAGTTTTGTTTTTCTTTTCATATTACATCCGGTTTTATAGATCATTTTTGAATTGAAGCAAAATTATTGATTTGCATAACAAAAAAAGGTTGATTTTCTGTTGATATAATCATGGTTTTATATTTAATTTTGCAATTTTTTATTATTCAAAACTTAATTATCTTTTTCCAGATTTATAAATGAATTGTTCAGCATACCGTACAATTATAATGATATGGTGCGTATTTCCCTGCATATTTCATGAAGATTTGGACCCTGGCAAGTGAGTGAACGTGCTTAATACTTCAAGCTTCGAAGTTCAAAGTAGCTGAAGTAAGATGTCTTTTTTGAAATTAAATAAACGGAATACGACGACATGAGGAGATGCGTGTAGAACTCGGACTGAAATTGTGTCTAACTAAAGCAGACACGCACGGAAAATTGAAAACCGACACATTTCGTGTTTTGTGGTTTGCTGGTTTATGAATTTTGTATGTTATTTTTATCCAGAGAAATCGAAAAGTCAAGTAAGACACAGCAGCAGAAAATGTGTCGGTTCTCATATCTCCACCGTTGTAGCTTCAATATCAAATTATTTTCTCGGATTCGAGTTGTCGATGAGTTTCACGCGAACAAAATGAGGTGCAGTCGAATAAAAAGAGTTTTATTTTCACTGATATTATACTGTTTAAAAAAACACAAAGGACATTCTCACAAATTTGAGTCATTTCGAGATAGTGCAATTTGTAGTAAATTATTACGAAAATTCTGAAATTTACCTGGGGTCTACTGCTTAATCTCGGCATCGGCCAAATGTGCCCTAGAAAGATGGAACGTTTGTATTTTAACCATAGCTTTCCGTTTTTTCTCGTTAGAAGGGTTTTGGGGTAGATCTAAGAAAGCTCTTGGGAATGTTTGTACTGAAAATTGCGTTATCTCATAATCCTTTCTTTCAGTGGCTTTGAGCCAGAACAATATTTTGTGTGTGGTAAAGGCTTTCTACGTCGAAGAATTTTTATTTTTGGCTGCTTTAAGTCTCCTGGCACACGAAGGAAAACCAGGCGTGTTGTCAATACCTGTCAAGGGAAAAAGTTTACCGAAATCGACTCAGATTTGATGAAGCTATTTAAAAACTTCACGCAGACTCAACAATTATAATCAGCTCACCATTGGCTATTTACGAAGCAGTACTAACGACATAATAGTTGTTGTTGCTACGGAAGAAGGGTCAGGTCAGCGTCAATTTGATTATAAATATTTATATTCAAATTAATAAAATGCGGACAAAAAAAATCAGATACAAAAATAAATTAAATTTTATAATGATTGCAGAGGCTTGCCACTCATTTATCATCGGTGATAATAGCCGAGAGAGGAAGTGAATTTAAATTTATTCAATTTTAATGTTCCACATTTTCGTTGAACTCAAACTAAAAATTGATGATTTCTGATCTTTATTATGTTTGTCGAACTGTTTTGCATTAACATTATAACATTCGTGTCGTATATGCAATTTGAATGCATTTTATTAACGATATTCCATTTGAATTGGCGCACCTGTATAATGCTCTGTTTTCATTTCTTTGTTTATGGTATGTTGCGTTAGTTGTATGGAAATTGATTTACTAGAGATAACTGAACCACAAAGCAAATTTATGAATTTTGATTGCCTCTTGTAGTGTTATCTCGCTGATGATGCAATACTAAATAGCCTGAAATTACAAAACCTGATTCGACGCGACAAAATATGTATTTGCATTGATATGTACTAAATCACTCTGGGACGCATTTTGTTGGACTCAGACAAGGCGGGCCATTTGAAATGCACTAGTAGCGAAATCTGTGAAAGTGGATTACTGGTTCTACGAGCAATGCTTCACTCTCAACTTTACTTCGCTTAACTCAAACCCATTCAATCCAAATTATTATTTTTTCTATCTGTCTGCAAGACCTTGAACTAGCAATTAAATCTCTTTGTAGTAAACAGACGTGTTAGCCTAGCCACTACGCTATTGAAATGCTCGTCTCGTAACCGACTTTGTTTTATGAGTAATAAATGTGCTGATTTTCCGGTAGCTTATTGAGCATTTTCAATGTTTTACTCCATATACCAACAGAATCGCTCACTGATAAAAAAGCAACTTCAGTACCATATTGTCCTGCCCATTATCGATCACACAACCACTTTCAGTCGGCTTGAACGCATAGTAACCGCAGATTTATTATGTGTGACATACCACAAATTCCTTTCAAATCAAAATGATCAACAGCATCTTCAAGCATTAATTTCCTCTTTTCAAAACTTTCAACTCCCAAATGGTTTGCATATATTTTTTCCAGAGGTGACCGAAATTGATCTCAATAATTGATACAGTATTGGGGCTTGTGTGCATCTGTGTACAATGCACAAAATAAAGTAATGTTCAAATCAACAATTCAATGAAGCAATTATTCATTGAGCACACTATATGGTGGAAACTTAATGCAATATTGAACGTGGAACGAACGTGAGCTAGAGAACAACAGTGTTTAAGATAGGTTGGAAAATGTATATGGAATGTCGCTGCGGTAATATGGTTTATTATATGAACCGGAAAGACATATGAATGTTTGACGACTGAAAGAGTTCTTTATGCGTTGAGCAATTATTGTTGGATCAAGATTAGAATCAAGTTCTTAGGATGGATTTTCTGCTGTTCAGGTTCAGATTTGATTATTTGAAGGGAGAGTATCGGGCATCCTATCCAAGTAAAAAGTTGAATATGTTTCGTTAATAAACTACTGTATAATTGAGAGTGATAACGCAATCTTTTAGCAGTAGAGTAGAGCAATGAAAGTAGATCAGAAAGGTATAGCCATACGTCAAAAATTTGTTCTAGCCGGAGGACATGTAGATTCTGCATGTGATTTTACTTTTTCACATCGAACGAACTCATTTTTGCGAAGAAATTCTTCATAAATTTGAAGAATGAATCCGTTCAAGGCTATAAAAAAGCAAAATTCGTATGTCCTCCGGCTTGTATGACTCGACCATACCTGTCCATCTATTTTGATTGGAGTAGAGAGAGTGATTTCTAAATTTAGTCATCAAAGGTGCATTCATCGTTACACCACCCCTACATGAATGATTCGTTGGAAAGTTTAGGCCAGTAGCAATCGTTGGAAACAGTTGTTTTTGGTTTCAATTCGGTTGCAGAAGAGCCATTAAAAGTTCGCCGAAGCATTCGAAAATTTTCCAACTGCACACAAATCAAATGAAGTAGCAGATTTTCTGTAAAATACATCACAATAAGTAAAGCATTTAAAAGTCAAACGCTGTCTTAGTAGAAGAATTACTTCACACTTTCTTTATTTTTTACTCTACCGAAGTTTCTTCAAATAGCTTCTCGGGAAGGCCATGAGAAATGAAAATTACCGCAGATGTCATCGGGTAATGACTAATTTCACAGTGATACAGCGAGTTAAATGTACGTCAATTGAAACATTTTCATAGTAATTTTGGTAGAGTAGAGATAAGAGAAAGCATGCTGTAATTCGTCTCCAGAAATCCAATTTCATCTTCCGCTTCCCTGAGTCAACATTTCCCATTTTATTAGACGCTAAAGGTGCTAAAATTATCTTTCAAAAAATGATCAGTCATTAATCATTCATTAGAAACGTTCCACGATTGGTATAACAATGGAAAATTAATTTCGTTCGAATTGTAAATATAAAAAAATCTATTTAAAAAAAGCCAAACACACAAATCTAAATCGTCGAGGTCTCAACCGAGAACTAAATGCTGCCATTCAAAAGGCGACAATCATTTTTCATAATTCTCTACCAGTGTATTAAGGGTAGCGCTCACGACCTGATATATTACATGCTATATTAACACTCCTCTGGTATGTTATTGTATTATAAATGATGTTCTTGAAAAATCGACACCACTATTAAAATATTGTAACCAGACGATTATGAACTATTTACATATCTAATAAAATCTGGCTGTGTCTACACACACAACCATTAATTTTATATTTCCCGACGAAAATGATTAATTGTTCAGTGAATTTCGTTCGAATCATTTTATGTGTGTGTGAACAATAAATGAATTTGTCAACATCAATGTTATCTTAGGAACTCGAGTCGTTTGTCATGTTCAATTTTTTCTTTCATTTTAAATAAATTTATGAAAATTAGTTGCACTTTAGGATAATTTTTTGTTCTTTATATGGTTGTCACTGTGATGGACCATTCATGCCGTAAGACCACTTCAAAATTTGAGATTTGAGTGAATTTGAATGAATGAACAAATGAATTGATAAATAAAATCAACGCACTCTAATATGGGAATATCGCGAACATAGGAAGTACAACGCAGCGGTTGCAAAAACAATTGTGCGTACAAACTGAAAATGAGATTTTCCGTAAATCGATATCCAAATACATAAAGCAAGAAGAGTCTGAAATCGACAAAAAAATGTATCATCCCAAAGGATGACAAATGGAATGACCGTTATGTGCATCAGTCTCAGAACATAAGTCTCCAAAAACTCAAATGCTCTGATCATCATTGCTGTAAACGGAGACTTAGTTCTCTGTTTCAGTTTCGGGACCGCTTGCTCAATGCCCACACCGATAACCAAGGATATACGCTGTTGCGGAGGTCACCTCAACGCGGGAACACACCACCTTTGATGATTTTACTTACATACAAATTCACCAAATCATCACGGCGACGATATGATGAATGATATGATGATATGTATGAAATTATCCATATTATCGTTAGCTGTCGTCCCCTAATAGGCAAGAAATCCAAGAAACTCTTTCCTCCACAATGAAATGTGAATCAACGTAATGCAGATCTTTCTGAAAAATGGTTTCTAATTAAACATTTTC
>JANTFA010162560.1:0-10234 GCA_026413405.1 Phytosciara flavipes
AATCGAAATTACAACGACGAAAACAGATAATGAATGTAATGGTAGTAATAGATTCATGCGTTTTTTATGAAATGACTGTATTCCAATCTAGACTTCAAAAAATTAAAATATTTTTAATTTTATTCGAATTTGTCGGCAATTCGGACAATGTCAGACATAGGTGCAGTAACGTTACGCTGACGATGTTTTTACTTTTTAACTGTTCCTTCGTCATCGTCAATAATGATAATCTGCCGTAACAGCCCTTGACGGCTCAGATGCTGGACCATTATTTACTAGTTTCACTGATTGTAATTCTACTTTCAGAGATCCTTTCATTACTGAAAGTTTTTAATGTGCCACTGTGTCAGTGATAAGCTGCGCGACGAACCTAAGTTCAATCAATGTTGAGTGTCATCTCTGTACATAGAAGAGAAACTAGTTGGAGTAGAATACCAGCGTTACCCAACAATATCTTTGCTGGCAAGCCGTGTGAAAGCTTTATCCACCAACTACCACAAATCCAATCCAATCCAATTTTGAATACACGTCTGACAATCGGTTTTTTTTCAGCCACAGTTATGAATCGAACTCACACCACTGGCAACTTCAATCGTTTAGTGGAAAGCCGACGAGTTAACCACTACGCTATTGAGTCTTACCGAATGGTAATTTCATTTTGATCACAATTCCCTAATGTCACATTTGACAACTCGAATGTCATTTAATCAGGTCAATGTATCGAAAGCCTATTGAGAGTGTTGCATTGTTAATATTACTATTATGAGAGTGGAACTGGTCCTAAATATCAGCATGAGTCCTCTCCAGTATAATATTGATATCCTTTTATCCGAAATATTTTTAATGCCGATGCTTTGTAATGAATTTGGTGCATGTCTCATCAATAAGTTTACCTTTTTGTTTCGAGTTTTATGATAACAACATTAAAGTAAGCAATTTGTTATTGTATTGATTGTTCGACAATGGTGTCGCCACCGGTCAAAGTGGTTTTGATAATTTTAGTTTTACAGGCTGGCACACATGTAGTAATCCTAATCTATTTCAAAGCAAGTGAAAAACTTTTACATGATTCACAGACAGTCTATATATCATATGTTATTGACAACGGCGACATAAATAACAAACAAAATATTTGCTACGTCCACTTATATTGCAAAGTGAAATGTTGAAACAAATGAAGTAACAGATCCGTATGAATCAGTAGAAGAAATTTATGTCGAATCAAGTAATAGATCAGATAACTATCCTGACGACCTACTTTAATGGCATTTCGAATCGGTAAATTTTCCTGGAATGTTGACAATTTAGATCAATTTGAATCCTGAATTGGCTTATTGTTCAAAGAGCAATTATTTTCTAGATTCAATTGAACTTTTATTTAAATTGAATTGTATCGATATACCAATTTAAGTATAAAATGCGGTCCGTGTGCGGTGTATTTTTCTCAGTTCAGGAACTAAACGTATTTGTTATTCGAAAGAGACAGAGAAACGTATAGCTAATTTGCATCTGGTTTCGTATTCTACGGTCGAGTATATATATTTCTCTAGTCATAGCAAAAAAATATAATTTTCTGCAAAACAATTGAGCATTCATGTGAAAATCACATAAATAATGATTATCTCGTAATTTTATTTAATCGAATTGACGTTTTTATACTCACTTCACAAATCCATAAATTACTTTTATTCAGCATTGCATTGCTTGACAAAAAAAAAAGTTCAATAAAATTATTGCAAAGCCATTAAGGTCTGCTTGAACGGTATACTAGAATAGATAGAGAATAGAGCGAGAGATATTTGTTCGTAACTCAAATTATTTGCTCCAATTAAATATGTGATTTGTATGTCGACAAATCGACAAACCGACAAATTTTGTGTAGGAAAATGCCATAAATTTTTAAAAGGAAAATATTTTTGCTGAATCAGATTCGCATTAAGATCGGGTTTTCGGTTGACTTTTGTTTTAGAGCAGCAAAATTAATGGAGGACACAACCCGAGAAAAAAAATGGCAAACGGACGGAAAAATTTTCTTTCAATTTATCGAAGGACTCAAGATTAAGTTGTTTTTCATGGTTCTTGTTCGTTCCAATCAGTTCACTCTATTTTTTTAAACAACACAACACCGTTAACAGGCTTTCTCCCCCCCCCCCCCTTCCCGATTGTATGAAATATACTAGCGAATAACACATAGCAACCGAATGTGTGTTTTGGAAAGAGAAAGGTATTTGACGCCAATTAATATCTCAGCTTACAATGGGTCCAGATATTTCGTACAGAATTAATGGTGTATGAGTGACGTCATACTTGTTGTTCTTCTGTGCTCGTTAAGAGCACCAAACAACTCAACTACCCAAATTATGAAGCTTGGGAATCACTTCATCAGTTCATACACACATAAGCCAGTATGGCCACACGAAGTGGCAAGTTTAGTGAGCTGTTGATGACATTTCTTGTCGACTATGATTCGCTAGACTTGTTCGTGTGTAAATCGATACTGTCGCCATGGATGGACTCATGAGAGATTGTATTTTCGTAACAGATTGGTAACAGGAGTAGTCGACAAGAATCAAAATTAAGTATTTCAAAAATGTATGGAGCGTACGCTCTTGTCAGACACCCCCCTCCGTTGCGTGCGTTATTTGCGAATGGCGACTTAAAGCCAGATTTTATTCTATGGATCTTTCAAACTCAGCTGTCGTGCTCAACGCATATTGCATGCTACAATCTGAATTTGATGTAAAGTTTCAAGTTGATCTGGCCTGTTGTGGCGAGAAAAGTTCCTTCGATAGACATTCCTAAAGTGAGTAAAAGGGGAAGACCAAAGCACAGTTGAGCAAATGTTTTACGTACTTCTGCTCGGTAAATGCATTTTTTTGAAGTTCGTTTTCACATTTACCGAGCAGAAACACGTAAAGCACGGTACGTAACTGCTTTCAAATTGTTGTGTTGACGAGTGGGCTCTGGATGTAACTCCCCCTTTCGTCAAAACAACAATTTGGAAGCAGGGACGTGATGTACTTTGAACGATGACCCTGAATGACTAGAAAATCAGGAAGTTTTTTGCAAACATTAGTTGTAGACAAAAATAATGCGAGGAAGAAGTAGAAGTAAATTTTCTCCATAAATATTGGGAACCTGGTTCCATGGTAAATTATGAAGCATTTAAACCAAACAAACTTTTAACTAATCTCTGGTTGTTCCACGCCCCATGTTCCAGTGACAGTTGTAATTGCGGTGGCAATTTCCAGCAACAACTGTTGTGCATTATCTACCGGTCTATTTAAAGAGTTATTATCTGCTCAATGAAATTAAAGAAATCCTAAAGAACATTAGCGCAGTAACCAAAATTACATGAAAATTGTTTCGTTCAGGTTGAAAGAGAACGCCTAAAATCAATTTTTAAAACACGAATATCATCTGAGTCGTTAATCACAATAATCATTTTAACGTAATGGTTTGGTAAACAAACTACTGAATCATCACACGTTAGTACAACATTCAAGTTTTTCAACGAAAAATTTTCTTTTCACAAAATCAACCTGAATTATTTGACGTGTTTGGTGATATTAACCTAAGGTTCTCTAAATAAATCAAACATGTACACAATACACATTCTAGGCCCCACCTTGTGGATGGGTCGGGTCCGTTGACGGACTGAATTTCGTGATAGATTTTAGTTGTTTCATTGATTCCTTACATAAGTTCTTGGATCATTCTTTCATTTTCACTTTTAAAGTTCATGTTACAAAAAACTTCCCGTCTAATATGTCGACCTGATTTTGATTTCTTTAGCGTCGAAAGTGGTTTATCAATAGTAGGGAAAACGAGACAATAAGTTCGTATGGAAGACATTACGCACGTGGTTCCGAATTGTTATACCCACTTGTCCAGAAGAAAAGTTGGAACCGATGAAAAATTTCACACTCGTTGCAGTTTCCTTTTCGGAATATCTGAAGCGACCCAAATTTACAGCTGAAAGCAAAAATGTTGGAACGTGTTGTTAAACGAGAAGTCAAGCAAAGTTGGTCTGAAGACCAAAGTTAATGACAAACATAAACGAAGACAATAAAATTGGTGACACTGTAATCTCGGACATAATAATCTCTGTGTATCTCAGACATAAACTGAAGTTGGGCCTAGACAACCAAACTGCAGAAGTCAAGTGTAGAATTGGGCTTGGATGGGCAGCGTTTGGAAAACAAATACTTAATGGATTAATGGATATTAATGGATTGATGGATTGTGTTGTACAAAATCGTTCGATGCATAACATCGTTCATAGACTGAGAAAGAAGAAAGAAAGAAGAATTCTTTGATATTGTTCGTGTTTACAAGAGACTAGGTGAATATTCCTCTGAGAATGACTCTTAGACAGGCCCGGACTGACCATATTGGGTGATCGGGCGTCGCCCGAAGGGCCGATAGCTTTTTAAATGGAAATAGGGCCGAAATAAATTTATATTTGCCCGAAGGGCCAACATGTATCCAGTCCGGGACTGCTCTCAGATCACTAGTCCGGTATAGCTCACCTTCGAACTTAACCTCAGGAATTTAATTCTTCGTCGATTGAAAAAACGTTTTCATGAATCTGTTGATAAGGACCCTGACTTTCAGCGATCGGGAAACTACTCTCATAAGTCGGGTCACACCTATCCAAAAAGTCAGAAAAGTCACGGTGACTTTGAAAACCGAGGGGTTACTCACTCGGGTAAATGATGACACAGGGTCAGAGGAAATGCCCATACAAAAGAGGAAATGTTGGGTAAATATACGAGGAAATACCAAGTAAATAAGGAAATGATTACACACCATTTGGGCGAGTGAGAAACCCCTCGTTGAAAACTCATAAGCCATGAAATTCATCATCAAGCCACAAATAGTTAGCGCAAATTATTCAAGTATTGAACATGAAAATTACTTTTTCATGCGATGGAGCAGAGATTAAGGCAACTTTTCAGTTTTTATTGTTTTTGGTATCTTTGCATGAAGAGTAACATGGTGTAGCTTCTTTGGATGATTGATGTGAGGCATTTTTCCTTGTAGCCCTAATTTTTTTTGCGACAAATCATAGCAAAACGCAACTGAAATTAACAAGCAATACAACATATTTGAAATAAGGGGCCTACTCGACGCAGAGCGCAGAGGTCAAAAATTCTCATATGAATTTAGGTTTTTAATGTTGGTATAATGCTACTGCGTTCAGATTGTTCATATATGAAAAGGGGCCAAATGACCGTTAAAAAAATCTGTTGTATTGGTTGTTAATTTTGATGAAAGCCACATAAGTCATTTGACTTCGGCATAAGTCAAAGTCGGGTCACATCAATTTTGGATGTAGTTCCCCCTCGACTTTCAGTCAAGGGAATAACGCACACAAAACGAAAGAAAAGGAACAGAACAGAAAAAAAAACTTTAATTTAGGTTTATTTCTCACATCACGCACTCGTCACTTCACCCAATCGTTTTGGATTTGAGTGAATTTTCGTAAACACAAATAACAGAAAATAATGACCGAAAATTGTTTCCTCGTTTTATTATAGAAATTTGTGAAATTAAATTTCGGTTGTGTTTTTTTTCCGTCTTCGTTAATATTGTTATGCCCGCTGTTTATATAGATTATAATATTCCACGTGATTGTTAATTTGAAATTGTTTCTTGACGTTTTGATAGGCTTCACAAACAATGGGAATTTTTTTTCGGATAATTTGTATAACCGAAATTGAGAAGGAAATAGGAAATATTTCTTGTGCTTGGTAGTTAATTGATTAACATTTAAGAAAGAGCGTAATTGAAAGCAATCACGACCGCCCTGATGTTTAGATGTACGTTAATAAATGTATAAGCGGTTGTGGTTGCATAAAATTGCTAACGGTCTACCAGATCACAGGCATAACCACAGGCGGCAGGCATAACAACAAAGAATATCTTTTATTCGAGTCTATTACTTCCTTTGATCGAAGCACTTTTGAAATATTGATTTCAAATCTTGTACTTCAATTCTTTGAATATGCATTTTGCTTTATAAGGGCGAATTAACCGAAGATTTTCATTTATTTTTGTAGTTCTTGTTGATAACAGATGTATAGCCGTCGGTAAAAGACAAATCAGTGTGTTGCTCAATTTCACCGAGCAAATAACGAACGAAAGCTCTCAAATTATTCCGTTGTTATGATCTTTATAGCCCTGCATTCGGTCGAAACAGTTCGACCATCTTCATTGCAAAAACATTTTTAAAAAACAATAAATTGCTTATTCGTAAATAAACTGAGCGTTCTCTTATTGTAACTTACGCTAATTTCCCAGATTTTTGATACACCGAATTCGAGTTTTCCGTTTGTTATAGATTGAACGGAATCAACAGGACCGAAATTCTAACAACCAAGGTCAGGTCGACATGATTTAGTTCAGGTTGACCTAAACATGAACTTGACCTGAATCTAAGATTTCAAGTTGACCTGAACTTGACCTGAATTTGCAAGACTTGACTAAAAAAATAAAAATTTCGGGTTCAGGTTTATGCAAGTTTAAAAAGGTGGACGTTTCAATTTCATTTAACCCCCGTTTTTTGTCAATACCTTTCTTCACTCCTCATACGCAGACCTCCTTTATGGACGTTTCCTCGACCCTGTGACATTGACGAAATATAAGATGCATTATTGCTGGCGATGCAATTTTTGTGAGCTAAGTTTCCAATCTTTCCGAGCAGTTTTGAGTTTAAACTGTTTTTACATATCGTATTGATCGAAATGTGGCAAAGTATATTGCTCTACCTACCAGGTAACTCAGACGAATTTTTCATATCACGGCTGCGAACGGCCTTTTAGTCGAATTTTCGGCAGCTGTTTCAAACTTTGCAAACAGATTAAAATTACTAAAAAAAAATCGGTGGATTTTGGAGGCACAACGTAGTGCAATTTTGAGACCAGTGAGTAGGAGTGTAAGATACCTTCAGTCTCTCAGAATCTTTGAGTAAGGGGAAACCTTCTGTGGTCACTCCAAGATGCCAAGTCAGCAACAACAAAAATTCTCTCTGTATGTCCGTCAACAAGATAACTTGAGTAAAACGTAATGTGATATTTTCCCCCATCTTGTAAGTGTCAGTTTAAGTTTGACGATTTGTAAAATTGGTCGAACGGATCAAGAGATCGGATCACGGGCTCAGAAGTTAGAGCAGATACTATCTGCCAGATAGAGTGAATCTAAGTCAAGCTCTTCGGCCGTACAGTGACGATAGAGTTTTTTGTCGATAATCTCGAGTAGATTTCATCCAGCTTTTGCAAACTTTTGTTTTTGTTTTGAAAGTTAATGACGACCGTGGAGTAGTGGTGCTGTTTTACTTGTGCGGGTCTCCCCCTTATGTTCTCTTATAGAATTATATTCTGTGTTTCACTTGCATGCAATTTTCGTAACTAATTACACTGCGTTTTCAATTGTAATCCCATTCATACAACATAATTATCGACCTCAGCAATGAAAAACTGCTCGTAAGTTTTCAACTTAAAATTGGACCTACACAAGTGCAGGATATACCGCAATATCGCAGTGTATTGATTTGATGGATTATTCACGAATCCTTCTACATGTAAATGTTCGGAAAAAACGCTAATAATAGAAATAACTGCCTGTTGGAACGGCTAGTAATAACCTCCAATCACCCCTACAAATTTGTTGCTTGTCTGATATGCATATAAGTGAAATATTGAAGCTAAGTAATTAGATAAAATTAGATAGTTGATATCACAACACTACGTCAATTAAGTTATCAGCCAATCGGAGGACGACGTACCGTACATTATTTACGAACGTATTTATTCATTGATTGATGACTGTGTTTGTCAAACAAATTTTGGAAATTTTATGGCATCTTTTGCTATAGTCACCCAGTGCTATGCTCTGCTATTCTATGCATTTGATTGCGAAAATACAGGAGAAATAAGAAAATATAAAAATCGACGAAGATAATTTTGTTTTTCTTAATAATTTTGAATATTTTTCTTCGAATTTACCCATTCCGAATTTTTAGCCCCGTACAAACTACCGAGGGCTATTAGATTTAATAATAATGAACTGTTTGTAACTCGAGCCAGATTGCAAGGGCACAGCATTTGGGGATGCATGAAGTGGAGATGCCAAATCAACAACAACAAAAAAGTCCGTCAGTCCCTCACGTCGACAAGGGGCCGTACATAAATGACGTTTTGCTATTTTATTAAAATTCTGACACCTCCTCGCCCTGCGTCACGCTAAATTGGCCAAATTTGACACAAATTTATTAGCACAGTCACATTTTCTTAGACACCTCATCCTCCCTCAAGGCGTGACGTCATTTGTGTACGATCTATAACTTGAGTTTCTCTGAGAGGTAGTCGAAGTAGTCAAGTTTAAACACGCATATTTTCGGACGGCTCTTTAAGGGTTTTAGCGTTGCTGTACCGTCACATAAACGTTGAAAGTGTAAGTATAGCAGCAAATCATAGAAACGGACAATACCAATCCAGGAAAAAATAAACTGAATCGAGTCACTGGATCGTCACTGGAGAGGCCTTTAGGTGAAGTTAAGTACGACTCTTACGTGTTTTTTGCATATAAATCGAGTGAATATCATCGGATTTTGGTTCCATTTGAAAAGCATTGGCAATGGTAGGAATGCAGTCAGAGGGCCAAGAGTTGGATCTATGTTTTGATAGTAGGGGCCTTAAGATTTTTCGTCCTAATAACTCGAGTAAATTTCATCTGAATTTCGTGATGTTGATTTCATTTGAACTGGGACGCTAAAGTAAGTGCGAATATAGAGTGTTGATCAAACAAAATTGAAGTAGGGCTCTTGGACTGAGGCTGCTACTCAGGCTGCGAATATTTCGAGTAAATTTGCATGATTTTTGTTGCGTTAGAAAGTCTAATTTCATTCGAATATATCGCTGTCTTCAGGAACAAAATTTAGTTAGGGCCCTTGGACTGAAGCCGCTGATTGGCCGTAAGTGTTCTTCGCGAATAATTCGAATGAATTTCATCCGATCCTCATAATTTTGGTTTTGTTTGAAAGACACGTGGAGACTGAATCTTATCTCGGTTAACAAAATGGATTCGGGTCCCAAATTTATCGGCTTTACACAAGACCAAGGCCGCTACTTTATATGAGTTTTTTGAGACTGTACTTCGTGCGGGCTATTTAGAATCGATTTACACTACGTTTATGTTTCATAGAACTTCTTCGTACTGGGCATACGGTCACACTTTTGTTGCTTAGGTAAAGTAGGGCTACGTATAAGTAGTAGGGTTACGTAGGCTTGGTATATGGGATCGTACGAAGCTCCATCACAGCACAGCGTCTGCTACGGCCTTTTCTAGTTCTTTATATTTTCATTCTATTGGAATAATATAAAATACAATAGAGAGAATATGGAAACGTAAATTCTTTCCCATTTCAAATAATATTTTAAAAGAATGAAATGCGATTTAAAATCAATACCGTACAGATTGCCAGGCTAGACAATACACAATAAAATGTAGTGAATACGGAAACCACGCTAAGATGCCGAATTAAGGAGACAATAAAATTTGTTGGGGAATTTTATGTGCAGTGAATTTATTAGCACAATAGGACTAAGATGCCGCAAATAATTCTTCTCGCGAGGCATAAAAATTAAATGTTCGCAAGAGATTTTCTAAAGAGACGAGGATCGGATGCTTATCCATCGTAAAAGAAAAGCGGTAAACTGAAGGGTCCTTAGTACCGGACAAATAGATTACCATGAATACTGGTCGTAAACCGGAAGACGTGTGTCTCTATTAGCTTCATCAAGAGTATTTTTCGAATTTATTGTTATGACCAAAATATTCATGAGAAAAAAGCAAACTTTTTCAAGATTGCATACGGTGTATTATACACACCATGGTGAATACAATTTCATATGCGACCTCATAGGTTACGGTCGTTCAGGAGTATCCAATGAAATGCATGCCCAGAACGTAAAACAACACCAAATGGTTTCTAGAACGTCTAACATACGAAATATTGTAAGAAGAGAAAAAAACTGCAAAACTGACGAATTTAAAGAATATTTTGAATTCATGTCATCTACACACACACACTCTCGAAATGTTTTGCATGTGGCTGCTGTCATATTAAAGAAATTTTCATTCATTTTCCAACATGAACTTGCAATTTGTGTTTTGATATATGGGATACTCTTGAACAATTTGTATTTTGGTAACGGAAACAGCAGAAATA
>JANTFA010162571.1:0-10232 GCA_026413405.1 Phytosciara flavipes
TCGACATCGATTGGTTCTGTTTTTATATCAGCTGGATATTTGTTTGTAACTAACTGAAATTGTAGTTCATGTTTTGGGTTTTTAAAGGCTCAATGTTCATTTCATTATGCATTATGTGTTGATCCACACACAGACACTCAAATTATGAATCACCAACACCACTAAGAAATGATCGAAATTTACATTGAAAAATTAAAAATGATTTAGATGAACTGACTACCGATGCGCTTTTTTGACCAAAAATTTGACATAACGAGGGATAAACAGTTAGAGAGTCAAGAATTGTAAATTATGTTCATCCAAGCCGAAGCCCGACTTTTCATTTTCATTCCAAGTTATGTTACGTAAATGGCTTTTACTTTACTAGGGATGTAATGTGGCCATTCCCTCCCTAGGGAAAAGCCTTCACATCGCTCGTAAAGTAAGATAGCATACTCCACACAGGAAATAATTTGTTTTATTTCGTAAAGGTAATACGTCTCGGGCTCAAGCCCTCGGATACTTCCACTCATCTGGATATGAAATGTTAAAAATTACTTCCCTGGTATAGTAATCTACCATAACGTGCTTCTCGAAAAATACAATTTTGCTGTTGGTTTTCGCATTTACTGAGCAAGACAGTACGTCAAATCAACAATTTTAAAGCAGTGACGTAAAAAATGTACGATGACAAGCTAAGTGCGTCAGAAGTGCTCGGTTTTCAACGCATGTAACAATTCACAAAATTTGTCATGCAGCAAAATGCAAAATCTTATTTCGATAAACAAAACAAGTCGAAGATTGAAACCCATTCATCTCGCAGGGCCTTGGACTTTGAACTTGAATTGATTAGCATGTGGCAAATTCCACGACCTTTTCCCGTGACTAACGAAACTGGGTCTTGAAAAAGCTCGGAATCGGCGAGACTTTTCTTAGAGCAACCTTCATGGAACCTTATCTGGTATACTAGTGATCCTCTTTCGAATGAACCAAACGTGCTCCGAGAAAAGATCAATGGATTTCGAGATGTTTTCGTTTAAACTTTGTTAGTCACGGGACAAGGTCGTGGATTGCTTCATGTACAAAGTGTCAAATATTTAAAGTCCGCGACTGTAATTATTGATAAAATAATTTTAATCTTACACTCAACCGTCCGAATAGTTCTTCATCAATGTCAGATTCAGACGATGTTTCTTCATCTGAATCATCGCTTCTGGTGGCAGTTATTGGACATTCTAGCTGCAATCGCTAGAATGATGGGTTTTAGGATTAGAATAGATTGAACAAACTCATTGGAGTAACAGACTACATGCAATTGATTTTATTCATGCTTCGGTTTCGCCCCACCACTCTTCACAAAGAAAACTGCGAAGTAACGTAATCTTCTAACGTTAGAGCACCGCCTGGAAGTCCCTTTTTTTTAAAGGAAACAATTGCATTAATGTTGTTAGTTATGTAAACGCTTTCGTCGTTTTGTTAATTGCTTGTTTTTATGCGTGATATGCGTGGATTTTTTATTGTAGAAGGCCAGAATCACTTTTAGACTAAGAATGGGTTAATCTACAAAGGGTGAAAAAATCACAATCACATTTCCGAAATTTCCGAACTTTTTATAAGTTGACTTCACTGAAATTCGTTTCAGCTGAATTCCAGCTCGTCTATGCCTTCATATGGTTTCAGCATGTAACTGTAGTACTCTTATAAAGACGTATTAAGCATTTTCGTTTGTACGAGTGGAATTGAGTAGGAATTCTTACACAAATTTCAATGAATTCCACTGTAATTGGGAAAACACAAGAGTAACTTAGGATTCATTCAAATATCAATTGAAAAAAAGTCAGAGAATTTGGGGTGTATTTTTGAGATTTTTTCAAATATCCCATTAACCATCAGGCAAGGATTTAGAATGTGGAGCACACTTCTCATCTAACGGTGATATGAGTTGGAACACACAGTACAGTCAGTGAATATATTAAGAAATTAAATCCAGTTAGAGTCGAAACGAAATGAATTAGATTTTTATTTCACAGACTGAAATTATAAAATTTTCAATGCAGAATTTTGTGTCTCTAGCTAGGCAATTTCATTTTCATACCCCGGGACAAAATTACCGAATTTCTTCGTAATTTGGTCACTCGGTATGAAAAGTTTCGTTGTGGATGGTAGATTTTAGGCACTTTCGATTGTTACACTCGCTTTATTCGGGCTACAGCTCGCTAAATTGCCCAAAATACACCGTGCACAACATATACGTAAATAACTATTCTGTAGTCGGTCAACGCACCATGCAGTTACATAATCTAGATTTCAGATATCACCAGCGGACAGTATATCATACATATAACTTCATGTTCATAAAAGGCATACATCTCAAAACTACTCTGTAATGCTGCATCTTAAACAAATTACATTTAAACTCCCTTGCTGAAATTTCTCAAAGCAATGCCGAAAGTCTTGCACGAAGTTAAATTTGAAAATTGAACTCCGGCAAAAATCCACCAAAATCAAGTAGAACCTATTCTAGATATGGGCAAAACACTCGAATACAAGATGGCTGCTGGCGGCCATTTTCATAGGTAACTGGACACAGTTCCAACGCTTCATGCTTTTCATTACCTTCAAAACAAAAAAAATCGAAATTTACTAGAAACATAGGGAAAACCCCAAAATTCAAGATGGCGGCTGGCGACCATACTGTCACGGTAACTGAAAACAGTATCACCGTAAAATCTTTTGAACAAAAAAAATCCATGAATTTACTGGATATACCGTTCAAAAGCGATACCTTCACCGTACAGCCTGTGATACGATTTTTTCCACTCGGTCGGTGTAGTTCTATGATCTAGAGAAATGCTAGTTGGTGGCGGTGCAACGCCATCTGTTATCATTTTTCTGGATTTTGCTCACCTTTGTGAAGCAAAAAAAAAACTCACAGCAAGGTTGGTTTCGTTTTATCAAAGCCATCGCGATAACAGACCAACGGACACTCTTCACATTCCTAATTTGGAGTCTCTGGGTAAGTGTTTCCTCTAGCTCAGAGATTCGAATTCGACGTTTTTCAGACGTAAGAGTGAAAGCATTTGACCCTGTATTTTCGTACGAGCCAAAAAAGCTTGAAATTTTCATACAAAACAGATACTTGTCACTGACAATTTGTCATGTCACTGTCATTGCAATTGCTTGGTGCGTTGATTCGACTCAGAGCATAATCTACAATTTCAAAGGCATGCACAATATTAACAAAATTCAACATAAATTTAGGAAAAAAAACCAAACAGGGAACCTTAAATAATGTACAAAAACGACCAATGTCTTAAATTTTGAATTAGGTTAGGCTATTCCGACAAGTTACTTTGGCTTTTTCCTTATCGAGGCTACAAACGGCCTCAGCCAAGTTGTAAGCGCCTGAAAAAAGTGGGTGCAGTGTGGGTTAAATTATGACGCGTGTTTGGCTTAGGATAGCGAAAAGGTTGGAATAGCTTAACCTAATTGAACAGTTCAAATGGAAAAATTTTGCTTTATTTGTATTCCAAAACCATAAAATGCATTTAGACTCGTTCAATTAACCTGTCACGGGCGGCTTCAATTTCTTATTCATTTTCGTCGTCCCTTTTATTATGTTGATCGACATAATGGAACAAGAATGCCGTCCGTAACAGGTTAAATTATAAAACGACGTCATCACCAAAAATTATAATTTAAAAAAAAGCCTCCAATCAATGAGTATAATAATTTCGTGATTGTTACAATGTTACAAGCAAAAATCGCTGTGATTGTAATGTATAACATAAAATGTGTGAATTTGACTGGAAGTGGATGACTATGATCTAATGTTATCAAATCAAATGTTATCAAATCAAATGTTCTAGATTACGAATATCCCATTCAAAAAGATACGTGCCGGTGCAAAGCTCAACACCACCAATATCAATAGGATCATAATGGTCACTAACCTGATCGTATCTACTCTTCAGCAGATGGATAATTTTCCGATTCGGCGGATCTACCACCAATTCAATTGGCATCTGATCGGCATTATTTTTCCGCGTCACATCAATTGTCGTTTGGCTGAGCAGCAGCGAGACCAATTCCTCGGAATTCTCGCTGACTGCCATGTGCAAGACACTGTTGCCGTCTTTCTTATAAACCCCGTCGATCGATACACCAGCCTTGATCAACGAATGAACGATTTCGACTCGACTCAATCGACAGGCTAATTGTAGTGGTGTTAGACTGTCAAAGTTTTCAATTTCCAGATTCAATTTCCGGTGGCTCGGATAGTTGGCGTTGATCAGTAGGTCGGCACATTTGGACAATTTATCATCTCGAATGATAACATGGAGGGCGGTGTCACCTTTGCTGTCGGTTAAATTTGGATCAACACCTGAAAGCCAATCGAAGTTTAATAAATTTCAATCAACAAGAGTCAACAAATCATCTGACGACTAGCAGTCACTTTACCTAAGCGAATCAATGTCGGTACAATGCTGGCTATAGCATCGGGTTGACAATTCTCACAGACGATGTGCAGGCACGACTTTCTCCGATCATTTCGGTATTCCAACAGATCAGGCATACGAAGTCTTTCCACATAAGACAGGAAGAGCTTGAACAGTGCTGGATTGTATGTGATTAAGTAGTCGATAACGCTGATGAGTGAACAAATTCATATATTAAGTGAGCCACAGCAGTCTAGTTAAAAAGGGCTGCTCATAAATGACGTCTAATGTTTCTCGAGATTTTTCTCTACGACTTTTCAATATCTTTACCACGTCCACTTTTACCATATCCCCTACCCCTTACGATGGACGTCATTTGTGAACATCCCCGCACTTTCTACTTACAATCGATCGTTCTCATATTCGCAGGCGAACAAGCTTCTTATCTTCTCAGCTGCTACGGCTTCCGAATTTCTAATTATTATTTTGTGCATCAGCGGAATGAGCAATTCTTTGCATTGTTCACTCGAGGGCTCAGCGGTAGCTTTCGGAACGGCAACACCATCCGTTCGAAGCATCAAATTCGATGACCCAAGCATCCGTAGATCTTTACTCGTTGCCCTTGAATCTAGCAATTCATTCGGATCGATCAACGCCTCCAGTTCTGTTCATTATAAGGAAACGTTTTACCAATTTCTATATTGGGAACAATTCACTGATGACAATTTGATGAGAATCATTTACCCGTTGTGTTGAATTCATGCGACAAATATGACAGAAAATTATCGAAACCTTCTGTCTGCGAATCCATTTTCTGATTGATAACATCGGCTATGAGTCCGGATTTATTGAATTCCGTCGATATCGTCTCCATTTGCAGTTCATGCAATGTTGTTGGCAATTCGGCTGAACTGTATGGGGTGCTAACGCGTGCTCGCTTCCTTGAACTGACCGAACGGCTGGGCTTGTAACGGAATGGTTTCGGATCCGAGAAGCATTGATCATTTGGACGAACTAGCTGAATGAAACAATTGACATTGTCCTCGATGTCTTTGTTTTTGTAGGGGGGCGTACGAAGGGCTGTGAAATTTAAACGCAATGTGTGAGATCAATGAGTTCAATGTCAACTTTGGATGACCAAATAATTACCGATTGCGTATTGATGGTGAACGTCAACCTCCTATGAAACATAATGCATTAATAGACACGTCAATTGACTAACATACTCAGACAATACGAACCGAGAATCTTCCCCAGTCTTCCCATATCGGCTCATCGTTTTCGTCCACTTCATAGAAACGAACTTTGATGTTTTCTGTAATTTTATGTGTTCGAAATTAGTGGCCGGGTTTGTAGCAAATACTGAGGTACGATTTGGGGGACATCCAAGAATTACGTTCACTGTTTTTCCAGTGCTATTGATATCCTTAACTCCATGCTATAGCTTTAATACCCCCTTCGAAATGGACGACATTTGTGAATGGCCCTTTTATCTACTTACTCTTTCCGACTTTCTCAACAAACAGGAAGACATCTTCGTTACCATTCGCCTCGCTAATATTCGTGCTGAGTCTGGTTATTTTCAGTTCACCAGTCAGAGCGCTTTCTATACAACAATTGGATTCCATCGATTAGTTTCTCTCAGGCAAGACGAACTTAGGGGTCGCACACAAATGACGTTGCGTTTTTTCAGTGCTGCCAGCAGATTAGAATCACTTATAACTCGAAAACTCTGAACTTTTCTCGGTCAATGATGTGCACTTGTCCCCCAAAAGAGAGGGTAGGACATTATACTGACTCGAAAAAGGTCTTAATTGTCGAGTTATAAGCGATTCCAATCTGTTGGCAGCACTGAGAAAACGTGACGTAATTTGTGTGCGATCCCCTTGCCAAAAACTTACTCATGTTGTTGATAGCATTAGACAATACTGGTTCGCAGATGCTCACCCAGTTGTCTCCGATCAATTGGAACGCTTCGAAGCACAGGCACACTTTGTTCAAATTCATGTTCTTCGCTTCGTTTTCTGCTCTAGTGAAAAGCTACGATCACAGAAAAAATTGTTCGTTAAAACGTCAAATCGTTTCCTTTTAACTCCACTCACTTGCTGCCTTTCACGTTCTGTAACGTCTCTTCCCTTCTCGAATGTCATCCTTTTGATAAGTTTCTCATGCAGCTCGTCGACGATATATCGTTTCGCTGTGTGAATGATCCCCATGCCAACAAAACTGAGCGAGTAAACGAATAATTGAAAATTTTATGTGTGGTAAACTCAGCCACCAAGTGAATACTTACACTGCTGTGTACCCCTTGCTCGGTGTCACTTCAACGTCATGTGGATCTTTGATGTCTTCGTTATCTTTTCTCACCACCAAACTATGGGAATGATGCAGTTTACTCAACGTATCGACTTGAAACAACGAGCATCTGATGATCGCCTCGCCATGGAAATTCTTCAATTCAGCGGTGGGAAAAGTTTTCTTAACTTTGTTCGTCGATAAGCCACTCAGACAGCCATGGGTGCCATGCATTTCCGATTTGTAACGGAAGCGGAATTTGTCGATGGGTTGTTCGGTGATTATAATGGACGGCCGACCATCAACGATTTCCATGTCAGAAACTGGGGAATATCAATCGAATAGTTAGTCAAGTTTAGCACACTTTCAATAAGGGTTCGTGCAATAATGCGTCCACGTAAGAGGGTGAGGAAGTTGGAGGAAACGAGACAGGCCATGTTGTAGGAAATATGTGGACGAATGGGGAGAGTTAAAAATTAATCTTGAAAACCATGTGGACGTCATTATTGCAAGAACCCTAAGGTAAAAAACCCACCTGCTGTTTCTCCAACTAAAGTCAGCGTTTCCATAGCGAAAGCATTCGATGAGTCACCGTAACTATATTCCGAGGCCGATGGCGAAGATGAAATTCTTGAATCTGATTCGCTGCTGGTAAATAGAACGGATGACGCTGGTGAATGAGATTGAAAATAGTTGGTTCTGTCTGCAAAACGAAAGGAATGTAAATTTGGGGCTTTGGGCATGGACATGAAGGAGTATGAGGCAGTTCGTAGCGGTATGCAAGACAAAGTTCTTAAAATTTGAATGTGTGTGTGGGTGGTAGCGTCTTCAGCCTTTGTCTTTGTGCAGCGTATATACTAGTTCATCGATATGAAAAATATCGTCACTCAACAAACACTCTATTATACCGACCAACAAGTGCGATATAACAAAATAAAAAAAAACAGAAGTGGAGTCCGGGTTGACTAATATTTACATTAAAAATTGACGAATAAGCAAATAATCTCGATTGATTTCCGACGCGAAAATCTGCCGATTGCGGTTGTTAAAGACGAATGAAAACGTGAGACGCGAGCGAAAACTAATAAGACCGCCGAACACAACACAGAAGACCATTCGATTCAAGGACCCACTCATTGTTGTCACACAGTCTATGCATATTAATTAGTTATTGTCATGTGACAATGCGCACTTTTAATTGCAACGGTGATAAGAAGATTAGAATTTCGCCGAATTGATTAACATTTTATATTTAAACCAACCATAAACTATTTCATTTCGATTCGTGTCTAGATTCAGTAAGGTTGTCATGTCGTCAATTTGATAGGGTGTCGGACCCCACACTTCACACGAAAGAAGATACTGTTGAACACAAATTCGTTTTTTCTTGAATTAACACACAAAAGAACGTCTTGTCGCCTCAAGTGAATATTTATTAATAAAAGTTGCATACGACTTACTGTTCTGCGAAGAAAAAGTTCGATTTTTTTTATCAAGCAAAATTCTCGTTCAAAGGTTTTTCCCCGTCGATCATTGTATTTGTGAATAACTTAACAGATGGAATGAATAAGCCAGCAAGCATCAATGACGTTACAGTCCGAGTTTTTATTTTGTATTCAATTTGTATATACACAAAACACATCCGTATACAAAACACACATCCATATACACACTGAAATCCAAAAAAAAATTTCGCAACCAAGGAGGGTTTACAATTCATGATAAAAAACTTATCTAAAGCTGAAATTCCGATCATAGTTGAGTGCTAAAGTTGACCAGTTTCTGGTCTCGGAGCTTAGACGTCAAAATGAGAGAAATTTCAAACTCAACTTCTACTTTTTTCCATTCATGAATTGACACCTGACCCCGAGACTAGTTAAATTTAACTGGTTTTTGTTCTCACACTCAGTTGGAATCAAGGCTTATACAATAGACTATTTCATTTCAGAGAGTCGGGGGACTGACGTTCAATCGGTATACAGAAAATTTTGCATTTGTGTTTGTTTTTGAATGCATTCGAGGTATGTTTGTGTCTGTGAAATTTCGCTCACTCTCTGTAATAGACTAGTCTACAAGAAGGTAATGCCATTCACCATTTTTTCAGGTAAATAGTGTCACACAATTCGCATTCAAAAATACTCACCACAGCTAAGTTTGTATGGTGTGGGGTGAAATTTTTGCATGAAAAGTAGTGTGGCAGCCGATTACCTGTTTGTCAATCGTGAGTAAAACGAGACGCTGGTATTCTACTCCTACTAGTTTCGCTCCTATGAATATATACGACACTCTCGATGTAGCTTAGGTTTGACGCGCAGCTCACCACTAGCACAGTCAAAACTTCTAGGTGATGAAAGGATCTCAAAAAGTACCGCAACCAGCGAAACTAATAAATAATGATCTAGCAGCGGTACGCTACAGTTACTTAATGAGGCTGTATTTCGATGAAGGTACTTGGGGGCCATTTATGAATGAAGTCCCATACTAGGTAGAATGCGGTTGGCAAATCGTGACACGCCATAAGTAAAGAACTTTATGAGGGTCTGGGTGTGCATAATGAATTTGACTATAATTCAACCACTTTTGTCTACGAATAGCACTACCACAGCAAGAATGCTATTTAACACGCGATTTCGAATGGCATGAGAGACAGTGCAATGAAATTTTCATAATTCTCAATGAATTTAAAAAGAATCATTTTTTGCCAACATCTCATCAGGCCATGGCGACAGTGGCAAGGAAACAACGAACGCTGTTTACAGGCGCCAGCGAAGAGTAACTTCGTTTGTTAAAGCCAAATAAAATTCTCAAACGAGATTTAACTAAGTTAGATCTAACTGGATCCGATGGCAATGTCTTTCATGAATGAAAACGAAAAATGAGAGTCTCGCTCTGTTTACAAACAAAATTAATTTGTTTCCGATTTCTCTCATTTTTTAGGTTGCCCCAGTTTATACAAAAATCGCCCTAGCTTAATACCAGCACTCTACAGACTAGTTCATTTCAGAAAGACGGTGAACTGACGTTTATACTGTCAGGTTACTGACGTTCAATCGGTATACACAAAATTTTGCATTTGTGTTTGTTTTTGAATACATTCGAGATATATTTGGATCTGTGAAATTTCGCTCACTCTCTGAAATAGACTAGTCTATAGCATTTAGTGTTTAAGGGGTTTAAGGACAGCGAAAGCCAGTTACATTTAACTGGTCTCGGGGTCAGCTGTCAAAAAATCATGAATGAAAAAAATATTGAGAGCTTAGTCCAGCTGAGTTGAAATATCTCCACTTTTGACGTGTGACACCGACAAAACAGTTGAGTTTAAGACGTTTAAGATCGAAAAGTCCTCTCCTTTTTAACACTAATTTTTTTTTTACCCCAACCCTGTCAAAACGTCAACAGAGCTGCCATTGTAAACCATCGCAAACATGTCATGTCATTTACGCTTTTCCTCGCATCGCAGTAAAACAATATTTTGTCCACATAAAGTTTTTTTTTTTTGAAAAACTTCGTTTGCATTTT
>JANTFA010162582.1:0-10232 GCA_026413405.1 Phytosciara flavipes
CCGGTCATTTTAGATACAAATTTTCTGCTGTTCCATTTGTATGAATCGGCGATACCCTCTAATATACATTCCCTGCTTATATTAGAGTGGAAACCCTTTTTGTAGACTTTGTTCTCAAGTTTTTTTTTAGTAAAATACCTCACTTTACAATGAAAGAAATGATGGAAGATGGAACGATACTTTTTGTGCGGAATTACCGATCCAAGGCGAAGTCTATTTCTCGAATAAATATCATTTTAGAACTAAATATTGACACTAACCCTTTCTCGGGCCTGCCTATCTTTTTATACAGAAGTTTCTAATCGAGTTATAACCTGACTATATACATCTCCATGCCATCTCTGTTGACAACCGGCATATAAACGCCGACATACGCCGTGCTCGGCCAACTCGTGCAAACTGTGATATAATCTAATTTATCGACACTAACTACAGTAAATGTATCGAAATGTAATAGGATGAGTACGAAACGAAAAAGGTATCGGCCAGCTCATTTATTCTATTTCGGCGTCTGTCAGGCAATCTTGAAACACTAAAATTGGTCAATTGAATATCAGAAATGATTTTTTGAGAAGGCGAATAGGAAAATATTTGAGCAGAACGACGTTCTCTTTGGATTGAAAAGCCGCTCTGATGGTGTAGAGAGCTAGAGCGTTGGATTCACAACCCACCGGTTAGGGGTTCGAATCCACTGGCAGTCATTTCAAAATTTCAACTTAGTCTTCGAATTGCTTCACCTAGAACATCGCGTGATTAAATAGTAGATTACATCGATATGAAGTATAACGCGTGACGAGGTAATTACAGCAAACACAAAATTCCACAACTAGCAAATCATAGTTGTGACGAACAATGAAAGTGAAGACAAGGTAAGACAATTGGTCATACCTTGTCTCTACTTTCATTGATGACAAAACAACAATGCGGATATTATCTTGCCTTTTTCAATGGAATTCAATTAAGCAATTTTAGAATTGAAACACAATGTGACCTAAAAGTTGGCCATGTTAAATAGGCTTGCCAACTAAGGAACGAAAAAACCATGGAAATCAGTTCTTTTGTTTCCATTTCTGTTGTTCAATCGTTTGACTCTGAGCTCGGGTTTATATATGTTCATTCTAGTTGGACAAACCGTACTCTCACCTAAGAGTAATTAGAGATAGAGATAGATATTTTTATGACCTACTCCATGCGAAAACTGACCATTAAATGGAGACTTGCCCCCTACGAAAATGATTTATTACATTTGGAATAAGCAATTTCAACGAGCGATGAGTTTAAATAAAATGATTGAAAGATGCCGTGTTGCAGAGTAGTTTCGTTGTGTGGTTCTTACAAAGTAGCTAGTTTATGTCCTGGGAAATGATTCATTACCTGATGACATTTCCGGTAATTTTCATTCATTTATTTCGTTTATATAAGCCGGCTACGCATCAGCTACCACTGTTTCATGTACCGCAAAAATATGGATTCACGACCTTCATCAAATTTTCATTTTTATAATATTGCTCGTAGTCAGCTGTATACCATTGAGGTTGTCCATTATTTGTTAGATATTAGATATGAGCACACTCGAATTGTCCATCTTCTATAATAATTAAGGCACAATTCCAGGCGTCGAACGCTATCGATCATGAAATGCTAACGGAATACAAGATTTGTAAGATTTAAACGACAGCCTGACCATTCAGGTCGAAGGATTGGAAGCAAGATGGCAATGGAACAAGGGCAACTCTTCAGCAAAGTCACAAAGTGTGTTTACAGAAACAGAGATCCCTCGGACAGTGTACCTTGAGAATATTTCAACAATTTGTCAAGATGACACTGTCGAACATCGATATTTCTAATTTTAAAGACAAACTTTGTGACTCGATGGAACAGAATTTGGAATTGAACATCCTATGTCAACTTTATAATTGAGGTGTGAGGTTGAAGATGTGTTGGATGTAAATTTGGCTTTGATTTACTTCAATGAAAACATTCAGGGACAGTCGCGTAATTAACTGTGTTAATTCCTAGGATAATAATAATGAGGGGAAATCATACCGCGAATGCAATAAATGAATTTACGGCCCGCTCCGTGCGAAAGTTGAACATTACATACCAATATGTCCACTCTGAATATCATTCATTGGAACGTTTCGTCCTGAATTTTATGTGAAATTCAAATTTCCCTCATGTAATGAATTACTTTCGCAGCTTCCAATATGAAGAAATTCAACAAAATGCTTGACGATTCAAATAATGGGCAAAATTCATCGGCCTTTTCCCAACTGCAATTATCATGTAGGGCAAAGCGGCATCTCTTTTATATTGAACCACTTTCGACAATTCAACTTCAGTAACTGATGGAAATTTAAACTTACCATTCGATTCTTCACTAGAAATTTCCGCATTCTTCGGGCTTCCGTTCAGTCAGTTTTCCTTCCGACATTTTCCGTGAACGCTACGACAGGTATCTGGTGATGCTCGTACTAATCAATTGAATAGACACAGCCTTTCAATGTTTGGAATTGTTATTATTGAATCAATGTCGTCTTTACAATTTTCATTATTTTTCGGATGGCTTTTCCAGCTGAGGTTCGTCGTCCTCACTGTCCGAAAGAATTATTGTTTTGGTTTTCTTCGACTGAGGATCGACGACTTCATTGTCATTAGGAGATTTAAATGGAGATTTGATTCCTGTGGGTGGTGCCGATCCAATTTTCTTTGGTGGCGACGATGCTGCTTCTTCTGAAGGCAAAACTACTGCGATTTTATCCAGTGACGTTCCTTTAATCGGCAAACCTCTCGTTGGCGGTGACGAAATTGTTTGTGTCGGTGACACGCTTTTTGTTGGTGTCGTTACAGTTGATGTCGTTCTTGTTTGAGACACTCTTCCTGACGGCGATGAGCTTGTAGATCGTAGCATTTGTCTCGGCGACAACGATCTTTTTGTCGGCGAGCTCGTATTTGGCAACAATTCTTTTGGAGAGAACGATCTTTTTTTCGGCGGTATTATCGGTAAAGTACTTGTTGACGTTCCTGTCGATTGCCGATGTGCTGCTGCTGTAGACCGACGTCCTTGTGGCGTAAATATTATCACTGTCGGCGAGGAACCTTTCGACGGCGAATATCCTTTTGAAGAGCTAGCACTTTTGGGTGACGATGGTGGTAACATCAGGCCTTTAGCTGGCGAAGTTCTTTTTGTTTTACCTTCGACAATTTCATATTGAAGATGAGAAACAAAACCACACGCTTCGCATTTTTTGCTTTTGACTTCGATTACAATGCTGGATGCCTCGCCTTTTTCCTCGATTACTTTATCTGATTCGTTTAAATTGTCCGAAAGACTGGCTGTGCTTGATTCAAGTGAGTCGTTTTGATTTACTTCGGTCTCATTTCTTTTCCGATGTCCTTTCGTCTCGAAAAATTGATCAACTCGAGCTCGGATATACTTAATTGTATGGGTTGTTTGATATCTCGAAAGCATTTCTTTTACTACTTCTTCAGCGGAAGCGGCGTTTGGGCTTGCTTTGTTGAAACAATTTCTCCGTTTTACGTAGCTGTACACTTTCTTTAAGACTTTGTCATCAAGCGGGTTCTTAAGTGGCATATTCCAATATGTCGCTAATTCACCCATACCAACTGCCTCACTGTATATGTTCTGGATGATCATTCGGCATAGTGACGGTGTGATCTTTCCCCTAAACATTTCAAACGACTGGTTGTACATTTCTTCGACCATATCTCCTAAACGACTTCCAACGTCGTAATCGTACAACATGAGAGCCCATTTTGCCGACTTACAAAATTCCGATTGGTCAGCCTCTGCAAATTTTGCGTACTTCTCGCCGTTGATTTTCTTCAATATTTCGTCGTGGCTTTGTTTAATTTGTGGTAGAGTAAAATCCGGATGCAAGTAATAAAACCAATATTTGATGGCGTCGTCCTGCTTATGATTTACTTTCCTCAATTGCTTACGGACCTCATCTTCTGACATTCGTGCACCGATGGTCTCTAAGTTGTTGTGTTGTTTCCAATCGATGTAATACTTAATTGAAAGTTGTTTATCTGAATCATTCAGGATGGATGTGAAAATTTGTTCCAGTTCTTCCTTCGTGAATTGACGGGGATGTTTCATGTGCATGTCATCTACCATTTTACCAATACTGTCAATGTCAAACTTGTAATAATCCAAAAATCTTGCCGCTTTCAGCTGTTGGTGCGCGAGAACAGGTTCCATTATCTGGTCCATTTTACGATTACGTGATTCGTCAGTTTCTTTGTTCAGAATGGATGAAAACTGATGCTTCGGTTTGCATTTACTAAAACGGAGTTTTGATGAGAGTCTCTCACTGAACCGGTTTCTTTTCTTAGCCACAACCGTCCGAGCGGTTGCAGCGGAACTCATTTCATCTTCGACTTGAATTGTCAGGGGTGGACAACAAAATTTGAATTTTAAATTAACCGAAACTCAATTCGCTAGTGAAAGTATTTCACCGCTGCGTTTGTATACCTTTCCTCTTTTCATGAATCTGTTCATTTTGGGATTGTTAAAAACTTGAAAAGTGGTGTCCGTATCGTTGCATTGCGGTCATAATGATTTTTATTGTTAGAAGAAAGGATGGCTTGTGAAAAGGTGACAAACGACCAAAATCACATAAATCTAAAAACTGTAGAATTTGTCGGAACCTTAGGATTAAGATTAGGATACAGTGGGTGAGACTCCAAAGTCTCAGCAACTTGAACTCTGGTGGACCTGTTGTGTATCCCACGTTGTACTAGTATCGTTTTGTGCTATTATCATATCCGAGAATGTATTTTGGGTGAATGCTACGAGCTATATTGGACTGTAAAGCTGCCCAGGTTGTTATTTGAAAAATAGGAGAACAGGATCAGAATCGTCTGCAACTTATTACATGTACATGTAATGGACACTTTCCGTGACGGGCCAAACATTCATGTAATGATCACTTCCCGCGGACGACACATGACCATGTAATGGGAACTTTCCCCGTGGTATGGCGATTGAAATGTCTTATGACTTGTACCATGCGAAAACTGACCATTAAAATGGCGATTTACCCCTTGCGAAAATGGTTTACTACATTTTGGAGTAAGCAATTTGAACAAGGGATGAGTATAAATGGAATGATTGAAAGGTGCAGTGTTTCTCTTGTTATGAGATGTATGCCTTTTATAAACTAGCTAGTTTATGTCGGACACTACTCGTCGAGTCCTCCTTATGTTATTTTTATGAGAATTCACTATACAAGGAAGGTAATATGGAACTTTATTCTACATGCAAAAGTCTTTACTTCACTCGCGTAGCGAAATAGCACGGGAATTTATTTCATAGCTCGCATCTAGATGAGCCCCGTCTTAAGAAAGATGCACAGGCGTTGAATGGATACCATGAAAATCGGAAACCACGAAATCGGAAAATCGAACACGAACAGAGGGTTTCTGATTCCGTTCAGCCTGTCTAAAAACGACAGGAGTGCCGAACCAAACAACCCAGGATCAATCCTTTCTCTGTCTTACATCTGATGGGGGTTGCAAGAGAAAGAAGAAAAACCTTCAGCGGTGAGCAGAAAATCAACATGAAAACAAACAAAGCATATCTTCGCTTTTCCCTTTCCCATGGTTCACTTTAAGTAAAAGACAGGAAAATCGTTTGCTGTTTCGCCCTGCTAGCAGTAGTCGTCGTCAGTTGTTCTGACAACTCACTAGCAAATTAACAAAGTTTGTTTACAAAAATAGAGGAATTTACATCGGAAAGTGTACCTAGAGAATATTTTAACACTTCGAAAGTTTAACATAACATCCTACTCCGAATATGATCCATTACATCATCCACAAAATGGTTCCCTCATGTAATGAATTACTTTCGCAGGATCCAACATAAACTTAAATTCACGATGTCTTGGGCTCCACCAAAATGAAGAATTCAAAAAATTATTGGAGAACCAAATCTTGGGCAAAATTTATCGGCCTATTCCCAACTGCAATTATCAAGTAGCGCAAAGCGGCATCCCTTTTATATTGAACCACTTTCGACAATTCAACTTCAGTAACTGATGTAAATTCAAACTTACCATTCGATTCTTCACTAGAAATTTCCGCATTCTTCGGGCTTCCTTTCAGTCAGTTTTCCTTACGACATTTTCCTTGAACGCTACAACAGGTGTCTGGTGATGCTCGTACTAATCAATTGAATAGACATAGCCGTTCAATGTTTGGAATTGTTATTATTGAATCAATGTCGTCTTTACAATTTTCATTATTTTTCGGATGGCTTCTTCAGCTGAGGTTCGTCGTCCTCATCGTCCGAAGGAATTGGTTTGACTTTCTTCGGCTGAGGGTAGAAATCTGCATCGTCATTGTCAGTAGGAGATTTATATAGACGCTTGAACCCTTTGTGTGGTGCCGATCCTATTTTCTTTGGTGATGGCGATACTTCTGTTTTTTCTGCGCTCTTTTCCGTTGACGATGATGTGGTTTTTGACTGTGACAAGCTGCTTGCTGTCGGCGACTCTGTTGACCCCGTTCCGCTTGACGACGCTGTAGATGGCAGCATTTCACTCGGCGAAAATGATTTTGTGGTTGATGACTTGTTCATTATCATTGAAGTGCTCGTTCCTTTTGACTTTCCTGCTGATTGCCATTTTGCTGCTGATGGACCCATCAATCCATTTGACGGAAGTATTCTGATGGTCGGCGAAGTTCTATTTAACGGCAAATATCTTTTTAGAGGAATTACTGTCTTAGATGATGGTGGTAGCATCGCCGTACTTTTTATGGGCGACGTCGATATTTGATTTTCAATTTGACGAATCAAATCTAAACCAGAGTCGGCTTCTTCTTCGTCAACTGATTCGTTTAAATGGTCCGAAAGACTAGCTGTGCTTGATTCAAGTGAGTCGTTTTGATTTTCTTCGGGTGGCTCGCTAAAATTGCCGACTTGATTTGCTTCGGCCTTCTTTCTTGCTTCATTTTCAATTCTAGGGGTCACAACTTCTTGGAAAAATAGAACGACCCGGTCTCTGATATGCTTCATGGTGTAGTTCGCGTGATTTTTCGAAAACAAGTGTTTCGCTACTTCTTCAGAGTAATCCGTGTCTGGGCTTTGTTGGCTGTAATGATTTCTGTGTTTCACGTACTTGTACGCATTGTACAAGAATTTGTTTCCAAATGGATTCGTGTGTTGCATCGCTTGATATTTAGCTATTTCACGACTTTCATGAGCCTTTTTGCGTTCGTTTTGTATAACCATTCGGCATAGTGGCGGCGTGATATTTCCTGCTAACTTTTCAAACATTCTGTTGTACAATTCTATGGTCATAACATCTAAATGACTTGCTACGTCGTAATCGTAAAATTTGAGAGCTTCTATTGCTGAGTTCCGAAATTCTGATTGTAGGTCGTCGTCAAGTTCAGCGAACGCCTTTCTGTTTATTGTTCTCAATATTGTGTCGTGCATTTTCGTAATCAGTAAGTGATTAAGTTTCGGATGCAAGCGATAAAACCAACCTTTGAGTGCTGCCTGTTTGTTATGCTTTACACGCTCCAATCGTCTACTGACTTTCTCTTCTGCCATTAGATCATAAAGTTTGCTTGGATCACCTTTGCTCATTAGGTAGTTGTCTCGCTCCGAATTGATGTGTTCCCTAATCGAACTTTGTATATCTCGATCCAATAGGATGGTTCTGAAAAGTTGTACTCGTTCTTCTCTCGTGTGTTCACGCGGATGCCTCATGTGCATGTCATAAACCATTTCGTCAATTTTGTTGATGTCAAACTTGTGATACTCCAGAAATCTTGCCGCTTTCAGATGTAGGGGCTTCAGTTCAGGTTTCTGTTGTTGGTCCATTTTGGGATTACAATTCAATTCTTGATTCGTCAGTTTCTTTGTTTAGGTTGGACTACGTCGTCTGATGCTTTGTTTTGCAATAACAAAAATGGAGTTTGGCTGAGAGTCTCCCACCAAACCGTTTTGTTTTCTAAGCCACAGCCGTCAGTTGCAGCTTGAATTATTCTATCTTCGAAATGTCAGGGCGCAACATTGCGCAACAAAATTTGAATTTTGGATTGACCGAAACTCATTTCGCTAGTTAGAGTATTTTACCGTTTCGTTTGTATTTACTTAGGCTAACTACTATGTGTACTGTTGTGGAGGTCATTTCGATCGCCATTCCATTAGATCCGCGGGAACACACCACCTATGATGATTTTACCAAAAATTCACCACATCATAACGGCGACGATAGTCACCACAGCAGGTGAATTGTTGTATGAAATCCGCCATACTATCGTCAGCTGTAAGGTAGTCACCGAATACAAATACAATAGGTGCTGCTGCGTAATTCATTCTTTCCAGTACAATTTTGTAATACTCGCAAAATAGGTTGTTGCTTTTCTAGTGTCTCTAGTGAATATTAATTTCAACGCACTCTAGCATAAGAATATCGCGGACATTTCTGACTTAACGCTGCGATTACGAAACAAAATTTGCGTTTCTATTCAAATTTCGGGCTGACTTATGGCGTCAATATTGACGCTGCCTCATTGTACGGGGTGCGGGAAAACAAGAAACGGATGTTTTTCAAATAACCTTAAGCACAGTGCAACACTTACTAAATTTAAACAGCCTCTATGAAGCAGACAGTGGCAGTGTAACAGTGGCAGAGACGAAAATATGCGACATGAGAAAATACGACAAATTGGATTTGTCGAAGAACTTTAAATTTTTTGAGCGGAGCATTTTGAATGTTGACATTTTGAAAGTAAAAATATTCTATTGAATAAAAACAACTAAATTTCGAATTGGCTGATTTTGGTGAAACAAAATGTCTTTGTGTAGCGTATGATCTCAAGACTCTGGCAAAGTGATTAGTTTTTACATTCACGCCGTAAGTGTGCCATAAATTCAAAAATGCAATGTCTAGTTTTTCTGACGCAGCGTTAAGTCGCCCTTTTCATACAAGTTTGCGTCGAAATATATTTTTGGTTCACTTTTTTCATTGACTTGTTCACTAAAAATTCAAATTTTGGGCACACTTACCGCGTCAATAGGACCAATATCTGCCGTGCGATATGATTTCCAAAAAATTGCTTTCTCATACGTATTGATCACATCACGATTTCATAGTCTTATCGCACGGCAGATATTGGTCCGATTGAAAAACTAATTACTACACCGGAGTACTGAGATCATGCACTACACACTGGCATTTTGTTTGACTAGAGTCCGTGGAGTCGAAATTTACCTATTTTTAGGTTAACACAAATCAAATAAAAATTTTCGGAGCTGTCACCATTGTTGTGAATCCAATTTGTTGCAACATGTTGCAAAGACAAAGTGTCGCTGCCATTGTTACCCGCTTCATAGAGGCTGTTTAACTAAATCTGGAAATATAAATGACAAACTTTGATACAAAAAATTTACCATCTTGTTGACTGCGTTGACCAACTTACCTGTCGTTCAAAAAATTCATGTCGCCCTTTCTAGTAGGCATCAATAGAAGAATTTGAAATTATACTCAATGTAACTGGCCCCAAACAAATCCTTTGCAAAAAGAGCTTTTGACCAAGGTTGTTTACAACAAGGCTATATACCGGTGGAGGTCACCTCGATCGCCGACTGACATACAAAAATATTCACCTAAATCAAGTTTGCATGACGTTATGAATATTTTGTATGAGAAGTGGTGTGTAACCCGCGTATCTGTATCGGCGCCACCTCCACATAGTATATTGCCTTGGTTTACAACAGGTTAAGACACCTCTGAGATGATCGCGAAGGCAGTGGCACCCAAATTTTTGTATGACGACGATTCAACTCAACAAAAAAATTTATTTTCTTCAAGTTGACTTTGAATACGATCTGTAATGAGTACTTTTTCAATTTTGTGTGCCACCTGCCTTCGTGGGTGTCTTAACCTGTTGTAAACAACCTTGCTTTTGACATTCTCAAGCTATATACCTCGAAAATCCCACACTTTTTTTTGAAATTCTCCATCAGATCCGGTTTTACCGATTCGACAGTGAGCGTTTTGCTTCAGCCCTGCGTAGAGTAGCATATTTTTTGCAGCTCTGAAACTGTCATATTGACAAAAAAAAATTTTGGTTCTTCGTATTGAAATTCTTGAGGAAAATATAGCGAAAATCTAAAAAAATGTTTTAGACAATTGATAAACAATGAGTGGCAAAATAAATGCAGAAATTGAAGAATGTGTTCGATCAAACGT